>JANIJN010000078.1:0-39628 GCA_030557975.1 Soucietia sequanensis | reverse complement strand
GACGTTGAATGGTTTGTTTGGATCCGGATCTTTTTGTGGAGGTGGAGAATGATTGGCATAGTCATTGGAAATACTTCTTGAAATATCAGAACTATCTGAGTCCATGATAGATGAATTTTCGTTGAATTGCCGGAAAACATATTTCCTAAAATTAGATCTTTTCTACACTTATAAAAATAATTTTATTCCAGAGATTCGGGCGTGTGGTCTAGTGGTATGATTCTCGCTTTGGGAGACGATTTAGGTAACTAAATTGAAAACTAAATATGCGAGAGGCCCTGGGTTCAATTCCCAGTATGCCCCTAACTCTTTTTTTAAATTTCTCAGCTTCTTTTTTTAAACAGACAGAATTGGAGCATTATATCGATTTGTTTATAATTCCCTTTTACTTCAATCGCTGAATGCCGATCGAAGGTATTTGTCCAATGACTTGTTTTACTAATCAACTTAAAGCATCTGATATATTAAATTTGGTATACAGCGGTCTGGTGGTGGGTACTGGCGTGGTGGGTTTTTATGCTGCATTATCCAAATCGAGATGAAAAGTAAATACGCATGATCCAGCATTTAATTTTCAAATAGAACCTTTTAGTGATAGTCTGAAATCAGTTAAATGGCATTGTGTAAGGAATAAGATAATTTGATTTGATTGTATTTGATCATTGTATAACCAGCCTTTTTTTATTAACGGTAAACCATTGAACCCTATTACTTAACGTTCAGGAACGACTGAATATCATAGATTTCAAATAGAATACTTTCGTCAACAAAACTATCATTATCCGACAACATTAAGCTAGACAAGAAATTCAAGCCCATACTCGAATCATCAAAAGCAGTGCTACCGGGAATTATAATATTAAATCTTCAAAAATGAAGAGATTGAGAAAATTTATGCTAACATTTATCAAGTGCTTATTATTTTCAACTATAACATTAGGATTAATTGACAATGAAAATGAATCTTGGAATACTCTTTACTCTTTGACTAATGGTAAGATATATCTACATCTAAAAAACAATGATTTAATATCTTTAAATTTTTCTATAAGTGGATTTGATAATCTTCATTCGAACTCACACTATTTAACATCCGACATAGATTATTCAAATGATCAAAAAATTAATAAATTGGCAAGTCCCCCAGAAAACTCAACTTTGACGTTGATAAATGATGACTTATATGCCTTCCTTGGAAATACAGATAGTCAAGACGACAAATATGATACATGTGGTGAAGGTGTACTAAGCTTGCAGAAATATGATTCAGATTTGAATGACTGGAAAGAATTAGATCAGGATTTAGATTTTGACGATGTAAATGATTCCTCGTATTATCGGTATGCAACATATTTCTCAACTCCAACAAACAATAATACGATTTATTTATACGGGGGGTATTGTGATTCAAACAGCGAAGTCACCAATCGATTACTATCTTTAGATTTGAATACTTTTAAATTTTCAAACATAACAACTACAACTAAACCACAATCTTTTTATGGAGCTAGTAATTTATTAGCACCCAATCCTCAAACACAATTGGTGATTGGTGGTGAAAGCGATAATAGTTGGCTTAATATGTATCAATTAGCCACCTGGAATTTTGAGTCAGGCTGGTCATTCAAGCAAATCGAATCTTCAACATCCGGAAACACTATAAATTCAAGGAAATTTTCATTATCATTACCGATTTTTAAGCAGTTATCCGACAACAAAATCGACACAATTTCAAATCATTATAACGTGGAAGAGGTATTGGTCATCGGAGGTGAAGTCTCAAATTCAAAAGCAAATCCCATCTTCTCGAAGTTATCAATTGACTCAAACTATTGGTATTGGAACACAATCAATGATACTGATTTAGATTATGATGAGATATTAGGTGCAGCCACAATTTTTAACACTCTAGTAATCATCAATTCTACTTCAGATTCATCAAAATCCAAAAGGGGTGAAAGTGACTCATATTCAATCAATCTTTACGACACTTCAAATTTGAAATCAGTAGACAGTTTGAAAGAAAATACGACAAGTAAATCAAAGTCGACAACAACTTCAAATAAAAAAAATTCTGTTAAGAAAAAGGCCATATTAGGAACTGTTCTTCCGGTTACTGCAATTGGTTTTGCAGTTGTTGCTGGTCTACTTATACTCAATAGACGTAAACGGAAAAGAAATAATGACGAGCTTGAAACTATCGATTATCAATTCGGTAATTATTTTGATCAACAATCATTCAATAGACTAGAGGCAGATGGCTACCAAAGTCATAGCAGAAACATAAGTGAATTCACAACTCATCATCAGCATAAAAATATTAATTCAAGTCCAAATACGGATCTGAGTGATGATTATACTTATAAAAAAATCAGAAATTCCCATACATTACACCCAAATGAACATCACTCGGGTCTATATAAACACGAGAATGAGACAAATTCAACTATCGACGTCGCGTCAATCGATTCGTGGTTCAAAAAGCGTCAAGAATTTGATGAAAATAGATTGAAGACAATCAAAAGAAATAGTTATCTTGCTTCCAATGAAACTCTTAGTAACGAAAGTAGCATTCCAAGAACTCTGAATGAATTGCAAGTACCTTCAACAATATTAACTCCAAAAAATCTCATTTCAGACGAGGATCCGTTTATTGACGATGAACAACCACCACAAGAACAACAACTACAAGAACAGCCACAACAAGAATCGTCACCTCTCTCGACCAAAACTCACCCGTATCAACAATTATCACAGACAAATCAACTATCAAAAGCCAGTAACGAACCAAACAACACATCATCGAATGCAGGTGTGGTTAATAAATCAGTGTCAAGGTTGAAAAAATCATTTTCGTTCACACATACACCTCCTGGATCCCCAATGATTGGAAGAGAATTCTCGTTGTTGGGTAAAAAGAAAAGTACCAGTACTATAGGCAAGCGTATAAGCAAATCAGGACAACTACAAAGTTTAATGGACGGTGAAATTTCCGAAAACGAGGCAGAAGTAGATAACTATAAACTTCATTCGGATACAACACATAACCATGTAAGCGAAAAGGAAATGGAGTATGATAATGATCAGGAGCAACATGAACAGCCAAGGGCCAAAGACAAGAGGTCACACGATGATTCCCATGCTGATACAAATTCAATTGATATAACCAATATCAAGAGGGATTATGAAAATATAGGCGATAGTGGATCATGTAAATCATTGGATGATAAGGTAGATGTTCAGGTATTGGTGAGTTCCAAAAGAAGATCGAAGTTGAGAGTTGTCAATCCGGATATTGATCTTGATGAGCTAAGCGAAGAAGATCAAATATATGAGCAAGGCCACATACGAGAAAGCGAATGTGATGTAAGTGATATATCAATAAGAAAAAGGGTGCCTTCTGGTGACAAAGACAAAGAATTGGATTAGATTCAACTCCGAAAATAGTGAGAAGACCGAATCTAATCAGATGTATATTTAGTTGTAATAATAAGTGTAGTTGTAAACGTGACTATAATTGTAACAATTTTAGTATTAGTGTAATATATATTTTATTAAGTTTCAATGCTTGTAAAGAAACAAAGCGTATTCGACGTTTTTCCATAATCAGTTTAATAGACGCTGCTGTTAATTTAATGATTCTCATTTAAACAAATACGCTCATAAATTTTTGACTGTGCAGTCTCATTTAAAATTAGATTGAATATAGTGTGATTTAACGCTTACGTCTACAACTTCCATTTAACAAGTAAGTTACAGATTATACATACATAGTAGATAGTTTACTGCTTGTCCATGCTTCTGCTATAATGGATCAGCCGTCCGACCAGAATCTGTACTCTTTTCCAAATCCAATAAGCTTTGGGGATTTGGCGGATACCGAATTTAACAATAATCAAAGTGGTAATCCTGGTAACTCTAATGATAACAAGAATCAAAATCAACAGTCATTGCATAATAATAATCAATACCGTCAATTCCAACCCCCTTTAGATGAATATGTGAATCTATTCAACGTAGATTCGTATGGTATAGGTAATTCTGTCTCTCAGAATCAAAATACCAATTTGAATGACAAACAACAGTCAAGTATACCATTCAACGCTGAATTTCAAACGAATCAACTACTGGAATATCCTGAAATAACAAACGGTTTCTTAAAAAACAAAATGAGAAACAAATCTTCTAATCAACAAGTGAGTTTGAATATGCCTGGTGCTTTCAAAAATAATAATAATGATCTCAATAATAATAATAGTAATAAGGATAACAATGATGATTTCAACACTAACAGTGAACCTAATAGTGAGAGCAAAAACAAAAACACCTACGATGATAGTAATTATAATAATATGGAGGTGGATGAATCTCCTCCTTTTACTATTGAACTGGAATTGTTTTATGATACGATACTAGATGGTAATAACACCAATTTGAATGATGGTAATGAAAATGGAGATAAAAATCGGAATTATTTCGATGGAAGAACCCAAAATGTTGATAGCCCCGGTATCCAAGTAAACTTGCCGACTAACTACGATAATGAATCACTTTTCATAGAAAATCAATATCACAATAATAATAGTAAGATCAATCAAGAGTCAAATGAGCTTTATGCCGAGCAGTTCGACAATAACTCTATAGTTTTTTCTCATGATGGAAGGCTACAACATAGTAGTTCCTTCTTATCAATGAATAATGTCTATAATACTCAAAGTGAAAATAATAATAGCAGCAAGAATTTTGATGATGGTCATTTAAGGAATGTATCCAACGATAGCTATCAAAATTCTCAGCTAATCAATCAAGTGAGTCAATTCGATCAATCCCATAATACATACAATCAAAATATCAACAATAGCAATAATTCCGCTAATTACGGTATCAATGAACTATCGCCTTTAACAACAACAACATCTTTAACTCCATCATTAAACTCTATTCACTCAACTCAGCCATCTTTCTTCTCAGCAAATCAGTACTTTCCGAGAAATTCACTTGATCAATCACAATCTCAAAGTAATAATCGAACATCTTTTGACCTTCATTCAAAGAATAGACAATCTATGGACAGTCAAAGCTCGGCTAATCATGTAAATGATCAACGAAATCAAAGGTACAACAGCTTCACAAATTCGATTAGTAACTATATACCTTTCATGAGTGATAAGAATAATCAAAGATCTGGTACCAGTTCTGGTTCTGGTCCCCCTTCTCCTATATCTCAACCTTCTCCCACTAACTTTTTACCACTTCAGAATAATTTACAATCGAAACACCTCATCAGAAGTATTTTCAAAGTCAATAATCAAAACAGCAATAATGAACAAAATAACAACCTCATCAACAAAAACAACAATAATACCATTAATACTCATAATGATAATGACGCCAACGATACCAATAATGCCAATAGCACCATTGAGAGTTTTAATAATAGTGGTATCTATAAGAATGCAAGAACTTTTGGAGACTCACAAAATAATGAAGACAAGCATCAAACTCAAAGCTTTCTGCAAAATGAAAATTTCATGGAAGGTATCATAAATGAGAATGAATTTTTGGTTATGAGTCCAGCTAAGGATGAGGTTGGGGCAGATTCTCAAGAACCACTGAACGCACATCCAAAGGCAAAACGTTCAAAAAGAAGTTTGTTTACAAGGTTCAAATCGCCTATGAAAGCTGAACCAATCGATGGTTCTATCATCAAGTCCGAACCAATCGACGAAATTGTCAAACATGAAGATCAAGACTCCTCAAATTTTGGTGATGTAAATAACCAGAACCAGAACAGCGCTTTCTTGAAGAATGACAATGAGAGTTCTGATCAAAGTATTATCGGTAATGGCTCTTTTCAAGCTTCATCAGTCAGTAGAACTCCTTCTGCAACTCAATCACTATTTCAAACCAATAACAATAGTCTTCAATATACAACACTGAACCACTCTGGAAACAACAATTATTCCCAACCTCCTCATACCCAACAATTTCAACAACCGCTACAATCAGAGCCTGACTATGCTGCTTTGTTCGAAAAAGTAGGCAAAAGAAAAAATATCGTCAACCCCTCGACATATATGAAATCGAAACCAAAACTCAAAAATGAAGCGGACATAAATAGCGGAAGTAATAGTAGTAACAATAATTCAACTTCAAATACTGAGAAGTCATCCATTTTGAATGCTCATGTGGGTTATGATAGTAATGCTGATGAAAATTTGAATATAAGTGCTTCATCATCTAATGCATCATCTTTTAACTATGGCTCCTTGAAGCAAGAAGATCCAGACCAAGCGACATCATCCAATACCGCCAATAATCCTAACTCAACAAACAATAATAACAATAAAGCGAATAACGGTAACAACAATGCTGGTTCGTCAATTGCAACGGCGTCTAAACGTATCCTTGGATCGAAATTAATGCTGAAGAAAAAAAATCAGCAATATCAATTGCAACAGCAACAACTGGTGCAAGAACAATTACAACAGCAATTGGATAATGGGCAAGCACAACGTAGTTCAGTGGAAAGTGAGCAAAAGGATGAAAGTACACCCAAATTTTCTGAACTGCAGCGTCAAAGTAGTGAAGAGGTATCAATAAAATCATCGAAAAGCAATGGTTCAGAAGAATGTACATCTAGTGTTGCCACCATGATATCCAAGGGAGTGGAAGTTGAAGTTGATTTGAAATCGCTTGATTTACCTGCTAACACAAAAATATTTCCTTCCAGTATAATTAATTCGAAAAGTAGAATAAGAGGTCGTAAGGAAAACAAGCAAGCAGACATGGTTGACCAATCGAAGATTTACCTATGTAATTATTGCTCAAGAAGGTTCAAACGACAAGAACATTTGAAAAGACATTTCAGATCATTGCATACATTTGAAAAACCATATGACTGTACGATTTGCAATAAGAAGTTTAGTAGATCGGATAACTTGAATCAACATTTGAAAATCCATAAACTAGAAGAAGAAGAAGCGGCCGCTAAAGCGGCGGCGAAAGCGGGATCCAAAGATGATTCACCTACAGTCGTTGATGAAGAATGATGTGCCTTCTTTATCATCATATATCCAACTTCATTCTTATATTTATTATTCTTTTCTTCGCTACATTCAGTATCGTCGAATTTATTTCTTCATAATTTTTCTTTGGTCCTTTATATCAAATTTCTTTGAAAAACAGTTCAAACATTTTAGTGTACCATAAATTGGTAGCTATCTATAGTGAAGATTTTTTAGCTTCATGTAGTAATAATTATATATTTTTATTAATGTGAAATTTTAACAATAAAGATGAAGAAATGTAGAATAAAACATGCTACCTTTAAAAGATAGAAGCATATGCAAAAACAAGTGAGTAAAAAATTACGAATGACTATCCGAATGCTTATGTATGAAAAGAAGAGCCCAGTACGCTGGTTCGTACTATTTGAGAAAATATGAAGGAATAAGATAAAAAAACAAAATGACAAGTAAGTAATAAAAACAAACATAATAACAACATAGAAATACAAATTTTGGAGAACAAGAGGAAGAGAGAAGAAAATATTAGAATTGAAGGGAAAAGTTTTTTGATTAAAGATCATAGAAATATTTGTCTACTGAATTGTGACTTGAATGCAAGAGAATGAAATAAAAAATAGCTTGAGACTAAGAGAGATGTTATTCAATAGATCTCAAAACTTCGTCATCTAGGGATGAGCTCAAATCATCAGTCAATTTATCAGAGGTGATTTCATCAAGAACTTCATGATTACCAACACCTCTTCTTACTTTATTGGGCTTTGTGATACAATTGTTTTCTGTATTTGCAACACCACCAGAGCAAATATTTCTGGCTCTGTGTTTCCTCATGGCATCTAACCTTGCAAACTCTTTACCGCATGGACATTGACAGTGTCTTGCTTCTAGATGACCTTTGACATGCCTATTCAAATCGTGTTGTCTCACGAATTTTTTTGGACAATAAGAGCAGCCAAATGGTCTATCACTTAAATGAGTTTGAATATGGGATCTAACATTATACCTTCTTGTAAATTTTTTGCCACAATTTTTATAAGTACAAGTGAATGCTTTTTCTTCATCTGGCCCTACCCAGTACTGGTCTAGTTCACCGGGTGGTAATAATGAAGTTTTCTTGATTTTCCTTCTTGGGGATGATTGTTGAATAGCAGCTTTAACGTCCAATGAATATTTTGCATTTGGTGAAATTATAGGACTCCATTCTAATTGAACTCTATTTCTATTGGGTGTATTTGGTAGTTGGTTTTTCAATGGTGTTATTTGCGTAATAGTTGCATTTGCATCTATAGTATCGTCATTTGTTAGTTGATTATTTCTAATCGGACTACTATAATATCTGATCGGAGATGAATTCAATGATTGTTGTGATACTGGAGACGACTGTAATTGGTATGCAATGTTTGAATCGTCGTTTGGTGTAAAGTTACTTTGACTATTATTATTGTTATTGTTTGCCTCTGAAAAAAACTGAGGGTTGTAAAAGTTCTTATTATGTCTTTGTTGACTGTTGATACTTTGCGGGCCAATTGGCGACATAAAGTGATTATTAGGTCTAACAGCACTATTTTGATTGCTGTAAAACCCTTGATTTAAGGTAATCCTTGAAGGAGAAGGTGATTGTGGCTCGGGTGAGGACCATTCTGGTGACCCATTTGATAAGGTTGGAGGTGATGGAGGTGGTAGGTATAAATTTGCATTATTTTTCAAGCCTACATTTTGATGCATAAAAGTGTTGTTACTATCAATATTATCTTGCTTTCTTTGATAATTTAATGGTTGTTGTACTGGTATTGGTACAAACTTGTAAGGACTCTCGGATCCCGTTGGAGCAGAAGCTTTTGGCGTTCTCATAGCTGCTTGGGTATCTTTTGAAGATTGGATATTGTTTTTGTTCTGGAAATTAGACGTTTGAGAGGAATCGGGATAAGATTTTAGTAATGGTTCAATATCATCAACATAGCATACTGGTTGCTCTTGTCTCAAAGGAGATGAATTGGTATAATTTTGAAACCTGTGGAGCTCTTTTAAATATTTCACAGAGAAGTTATTGATCGATCTATTTCCAGTGTGACTTCCATTGATATCATTTTGTTGATGCTGACTTAAATGAGGGTTTTGTTTAGATGTGTTATGATGATGGTGATTTTGAGAAGAAGAAATTGGAGAGGATGGAAACTTATAGGATTTAGGATTTTCGTTGGTTACTATAAAGTCTTCTGCTGGCTCTTTTTGTTTTATAGGAGAGCCTAACTTTTGTTGTTGTTGTTGTTGTTGTTGAGATAACTCTTGGTCGTGAGGTGCTTCGAACTCATCTTCTTCTTTCATGTAAATTGGTTTCGAGATTTCAATGGGATTGCTCAGAAAGTTGAAGTCTAACTCATCATTAGACGGATGGTTTTCACTGTTGTTACTATTTGTTAGAGTCTTTAATAGCTCACCTGGCATTACAGACCTTGAAAGATCGACTGAAGGTCTGACTGATTTGTACAAATCATTGGTAAGACCAGAAATCGACAATTCTCTATTGTGATCGGGGAATCCAAATATGGCAGTACCACTTTGTTGCCTTGAATGTTGCTTTTTATTTGGAGTATTAGGTGCAGTATGACCATTATTGTTAGATGGGACCGTTGTTGCATGGGGTAAAAGAAAATTGTTTTGTTTTATGTCGTGATTTACAAATCCTGAAGGAACGTCTAAATCTTGAAGGCCTGTCAATGTTTCGTTAAACAAATCATCAATTTCATTATATTCTGCAAAATATTGATCAAAGTCTTCATTTGGCAAAGGGGCACTCTTGGTTGATAAAGTGATGTGATCATCCCAGTTTGTATATTGATTCATTTTTGAAAGCAAGCTAAAATTGTAAACAGATTATCTTAAAAGGGTACTTAAGGTAAGTTGCTAGGCCAGAGTGTACTTGAGCTTAAAAAGTTGGGTCTTCTGTAGTTTCGATAGAAAGGAATGGAGGACTTGAATATAGCTTTCTTCACTTTTAAACGAAAGAAATATGATAAGTTCAATTAATGAGCTTTTCTCTGATCTTAGCTTGTATTTATTATCAAGCTGAGGTTTTATGAAGTAAACTTTAATGTAAAGGAATGTATGAAGTTTTTATGATTGAGAGACAACAGGAAATGAAAATATGGTGTTGTTAATAGAAAAAAGTAGCGGTCGATATAGTTAATAAGCAACTAAGGCAGGGAAAGAACGGATTATAAAGAGAAAATGAAGAACTAAGAGGGAACGCACAGAAAGAGGTCAATCAGTATATAATGTAGCATACTAGCAGTGAAGTCACTTAATCCCAACCATTTAAATGGATAATCATAATAACAGTGAAATATTAAATACGGTGAATGAAAATTGAGATGCGAAATATCAATATTACCTATTTAGGACAGTTCCAAAATAAATACATGAATTGTAAATTGAGAAAATACTTGTATATTTACAATATTCACTTTTTTGCACTAATTGGTTTTCATGACATATGTACGAGAACCATTAGAATCTCTTTTTCACAGCTGCCTTGTGTATATTGCTTTATCAATATGAGCCTCATTGAAGCTAGTGTGTACTGAATCTTTCGAAGCGGTTCTTTCTTGATACATTGAATGTCATAGCAATTGAAAATAGTTTTCACGACTCAGGATTCAATTGCAATTAAGTTTATTGCAGTTGACGACCTTTAATGACCGGTAGCTATTTCAATTCTCAAAAAGGGATCTACGAATAAGTTTGTTAAAAATTAAACGATGTAAAAAATAAAAAAATCAAGTTGAATCATTCGATTTGAAAATATCACTGCTCTTTTTAATCTACTTATACATATAGCCATGCATAAATTGGCTTGAAACGTTACGAATCCCGTAAACTTCATATTGTAACACTAGCATATCTATATATATGCTCGTTAAGGCATATGTGCCACTTAATGTAGATGCATACATATATATACGGTTGTGTGTGTAGGTGATGATTCAATCAATGATTGACTACGACTACATTATAAGCTATCTTCATAAATGGGTCGTTCATATCCTATGATAGAGTATTAGATATATAATGAACACAAATAGAACGGTATATTACCGAAGCTAGTTTTAGCCACCTATAAACCTATAAAAAAAATAAGTCTATGTCTTAGTCTCGAACAGGAAAACTGAGTTTTATTATTTAATCTCATCAACTGTTTGCCTTAGTCAATGAATGTTTTATTTTTTACTTCTTATTGCATAGTTTCTATGAGTTTATTGTTCATGCATTCTTGTACAGCAGATTTAATTTACGATGTATCATTTGTGTTACCTGTGACTTACTTAACAATAATCATTCAAACTGTTTAATTAATACTCGTGAGGCCGTATTGAATCCCTCCTGGGAACTGTAATTATTATCATTCTCATCACAATGAGCAAAAGTCAGTGATATAAGTATGTAATTATAATTTGAGGTAATACATTATGTAATCCAGTATATCATACACAAACTATAAATGAGCTATACATAAATAAAAGAAGAAATGTTCAAAATTTAGAGATGTTTCTATGATTTGTTTATTGTAATAATAACATTTTTCTTGGATCTTCAATCAATTCTTTAACAGTCTTCAAGAAAGTAACAGCTTCACGACCATCTAAGACTCTGTGATCGTATGTTAATGCTAAGTACATCATTGGTCTTGATTCGATTTTACCGTTAACAGTGACTGGTCTTTGTTTAACACCATGTAAACCTAAGACAGCGGTTTGAGGTAAATTTATAATTGGGGTACCATATAATGAGCCGAAAACACCACCATTTGAAATAGTAAAAGTACCACCGGTCATATCTTCTAATGTTAATTTACCATCTCTAGCTTTTTTACCTAAAGATGCAATTGCATTTTCAATACCTAAAATACTTAAAGATTCGGCGTTTCTAACAATTGGGGTAACTAAACCTTTTGGAGTTGCAACAGCGATTGAAATATCAGTATAATCTCTGAAAACTAAAGTGTCGTTATTTTCAATAGCTGCGTTAACAGCTGGAATATCTTTAGCTGCTAAAGTGGAAGCTTTTGCGAATGCACCCATGAAACCTAATTTGATACCGGTTTTTTCTAAGAATTCATCTTTATATAATTTTCTCATATCCATTAAGTTTGTCATATCAACTTCGTTAAAAGTTGTTAATGATGCAGCGGTATTTTGTGATTCCTTAAGACGTTCAGCGATTCTTAATCTCATTCTATTCATTTTAACTCTTTCTTCATGTCTTGAGAAATTTGTGAATGTAGTAGCTTCACCTTGACTTTTCTTTGGTTCTTCTTTCTTTGGGGCTGGTTTGTCTTCTTTCTTTGGAGCAGCCGGTTTGGTTTCTTTCTTAGGTTCTTCTTTCTTTGGTTCTTGTTTTGGAGTTTCTTCTTTCTTTGGAAATTCTTCTTTACTTGCTTCTTCTTTAGGAGCAGCGCCACCTTCTGGAGCTTCACCTTCTTCGATTTTGATGATTTCTTGGCCAACTTCGACATTATCGTCAACAGCAACTAAGATTTCAGTTATGGTACCACTGACTGGAGCATTAACTTCAACATCAATTTTATCGGTTTCAATGGTTGCGATGGTTTCATCTTGAGAAACAAAATCACCAACTTCTTTACTGAAAGCAGAAACAGTACCTTCGGTAATTGATTCAGCCATTTCAGGAACTTTAACGGTTTGAGAAGCAAAACGTTTGAAACTCAAGACATTATTATTGGCAAAATTTGATTTGTTGAATTTGGAAGATGAAGAATTATTTAAGGTAGATAAAGATCTTGATGCTAAGGCACTAGAAACTCTTAAGCCAGATTGAATACTCAACTTTCTTGAGGTTAAAGGTAAACGACGAGCGGTTGAATTGATACTTCTGGACAACATTGTTATTATGTTAATTTCTTATAAGTATGATTAAACCTTTTTTGAATAAATAAATAAAAATAGTAAACGATATGATTTATAATTAAATGAATTAATAATTACAGAAGAAAAACTAATAAAATTGGCAAAACTTTTTTTTCCACCAGCAGTGATCATTTTCAGTTTATTAGTTTTTAATGATAATGGAGTTTTAAGAAAATGTCGCGGTGTGTCCCTATTTCATCCTTAGACAAAACGAGTATTTTAAAAGCACATCCTCTGATTTGCTGGTGTGTTGTTACCCCAGTCTTACAGTAATTAGTCTCCAAAAACACCATGACATAAAAAGTATAGCTATGAAAAGGTCTTGCTACCAGTAACAATCTGATATAAGCTTCTGTTCAATTGAACAATTTTTACTGGAGAGTAAGTGATGTCTAGCTACGAAGGTTTGAAGTTATTTTTGATGTCAAAATGTCGCATATACTCCCGGCGCAAGGTAATATTCAACCGGAATGCTGAGCATTTCCGAGATCTTTCCCGGATATTGGTACCAACACTCGGATGTATGATTGGTCAGCTATAATCCGTGATTCCCCGGGAAGGTCATCGACTATTGCTATATTTTCCCGGCATACCCAAGCGATCCGGTCGTACTATTCTCTTACTAGTGTACGGATCTTCTTGATGATTCAAAGTCATATTCCGGGGAATACATATCCTCATTCTGCAACACTTGTTATTAGTGCTGAACTTCCAGATCTATCATCTGGCTTAAGTGTAGCTTTAATTTTAGCATCATGCGGTTAAATTGGTTCTTAAAGTAACACCCTAGGTATATGGCAGCATTGATTGTTCTAATTGATGTTGCAACTGTATGAAACAACTCTAGGCAATGAGTTCGGTGGCAAGACTTTTCTCAAAGAGTCTTTCGTTTCTTTGTCTATACTACCTTTCAAAAATGATATTGTTCACTGATGGCTGTCGTCCCGTACAGGCTTGGCGAATCAATTCAAGTAATTAACTGTGATTTGCGTAGTGATGCGCTTAACACTAAAACGTTAGCGTGTATCTTTCCCTTTTTCTTCAATGTATAGGTTCGAACGATGACACCCGATGATTTTCATTGCATAGTGAGTGAATCACACTAACATAATGTGTTCAATGTAATTTAGCCTTTCCAAGAATTTCAAAAATTAAAAATTTAAGCCCGACGCGGGGGTCGAACCCGCAGCCTTTTGATTACCCTTTAAAATTGATTTAAAAGTCAAACGCTCTAGCCATTGAGCTAGCCAGGCCAATAAGATGTGATTTTAATGCTTAGAAACTTTTACGTGTGTCAGTGTTTCTCAAACAAATTGAGTTTTGTGAGGTCGAATTGTGGGTGGATTATTCTAGTAGCAAATAACTCCCACTGTGCAATCATTTCATAAATACTACTGAGTGCGAATCTGAGTAGTATGGTGGGAAACCATATGTAAATCTCATAAGCCTCGCATACACAAATTTACACACGTATCTCCAATCACATACAACAACGCGGGTTTTCATATAGATTTTCCCATTTCTTCGACGGCATATATCTAGTTAGTAAATAATTTAGTATATATTCATTATAGTAAAAAAAAAAAAGATTTAATCTTTTTTTTTTTTCGATCTACACGATTATATTTATCTTGTCAGTAAATAATTAAATATTTGTTTATTTCAGCTTGAAAAAAGATTATCTTTACTACTGTGTCCTTTCGTTGACAGTTTTTGAAGAGTTATCTCCTTTAGAGGTGGAAGTGCTAGCAGTAAAGTCGATTGACGCAACACCAGATGTTTAAAAAATAGTAGAGTAAAATTGGGGTATTGCATAGTGATCAGAAAATTGTTAGCGTGTTAGTTTGTAAAAGGGGTTGTGACATTGTTATTTTAGAATCCTCCATTAGTAAAGCTTACGTTAAATTTGTCTTTGTTATTATATGATATTACTAATTAAAAGTGCGAGCCTGGTCATCATAAGGTACCAGAAATCCTACTTAATTACGAGAATCATAAAGGGGTCTTACGTCTGTTCCTTTCTGTAGGTGTCATCTGATGGTATACAAGACACGGAACAATAAAAACCAATACATGAGGTAAAGATCAGAAAGTGACGTTATCCATTCTAATAATATGCAAGAGGCAAAGATCAGAAAGTGATGTTATTTAGCCTAGGAAAATGCATAGATCAGACGAAACTTCTAATAACTTTTATAATATTGCCATAAGTGACCTGATAATATATCAGCAGACAGACATGAATTTAATTATACAGCTCTTAAACTATATTTCTTGATTAACTTGCTTTTACGAAGAGACCATTTCTATAATCGAGAGACTCGAAAATTCTACATCAACAAAAGTAACTTATACCAACATAAGCAAAGTGTACGGTATCACTGGTGGGTAAAGATTATTACAGACTTTTTATGCATTTTGAGCCATGTCAATCAATGGGGCTTTCAATAACAATCATGTTCAATTACCTATCTGTATATGTTAAAGAAATGTTTTCTCAATTACCCATTGGTGTATTTTGGTATGTGTAGAAGAACTTGAGTAAAGATAAATAGCATCACTATTCACCTTAATCTAGATGTTTTTCTATGTATAGTTTCGATAATGATGATATTGTAAATTTCTTCTTGTTAACTTTGAAACCTGTCATGTGTATCATGCTTTCAAATGGGCAAAATTTTTACTTTTCCTTCAATTCACACTATTTTTCGAGCTTGTATTTATTGGTGAACTTATCCTAGCTCTCTGATAATCGACTATTTTACAACCATTTTGAATGTTTTTGTTAAAAATTGATTATACTAATTTCAATGGTAGTAGGAAAATAAGGAGTTCTCTATTGAGTCAACAAAATAGAGTATATAAACTACATGAATCTAGTTCTTTCGACTACCTTTGATATAGATTCAACTATGACAATTATGACAACTAATGTTATACCTTTGAAAGGCAAGGAAAAAAAAAAGAAATTTATTAACTATCTTGAATATATAATTAACTATAAACCTAAGTCTAGCTTTGCATTTTTGTATGGTACTTTCTATACATGAGCACCTACCTATTTTCTTTTATGCTGTAGAGTTGCCAAGTGAATGTATTCTATACTTTCTTTGTTTCGACGAAAAGTTTAATTAAAAAGTAAAGATATTTTACAAACTTTGCTAATATTACAAGTTTTCTCGAAAAACTTAATTTTTATTGAAAAATAGTAGTGTGGCAGAAATAATTATGAACAGCGAGCTTAGCTAGGATATATGTAAGCATGTTGCTTTCGTGCTCATGCCGTTCCTAAGAATCTGCACTGGTGACATTATATACTCTATTGGTCATTTCATTTTAGTCGTCTCACAGACAACTCTGTGCAACGTGATAAATGAAAGTTAAGCTTTAGATACATTGTATTCGGCTAAAACTCTACTTCAAAAAATCTTTGATGGTTACACTTAGCAATAACCACAACAAGTCTTTCATTGTGTATGTTTTAGTTGACATATTTACTTGGTATAGTGATAATGGTATACGAAAGACTTTTTGCAGCTGTTGACTGGTGTACGGATGTTTGATTATTTACTTTTCGCCTCGATTAGTTATACTGAAGTGAGTTTATTTCTATGTGAAGAGATTGTATGGGCAACCGTAGTTAATGAATGGTCACAATTAAAGTTGTAGCTTTCATTAAAGCTCCAAATTGAGAACAATAAAAAGATGTTATGAACTTCTCGTCAAAAACTATCGCTCAACTGTGAGGCATTACCAGATCATCCCAGCCAAAGAAGGAGTAACAAGTAGGCTATCTTTCACCCTTGAATTGTCATATATTCAACGCAAACTCTACCTGAAATCTTAGTATCTTTATCACTTTCCATCAGGTCGAGGAAAAACCAAATATAGAGATTGAACACAATGCTGGCATTTCATCCCTATGGTGAGCAAGACATTCGAGTAGTTAGTGATTTGTCGAGATTCGAATTCGAACACACTGTACCAAGAAACAGATCAAGAAATACAACACCAACGTCATTAGTTTCGGATTCGATATTTGATGTTAAAGCTGATGAATGGAATAGAAATCCACAAAGAAGTAAGATCGAGAAAGAGGTTTTTCAGAATAATGCTAATAATAATCTACCTTCAAGACGGAAAGTATTGAATGTTCCATCAAAGGAGACTTATGAACCTCAAAGTGAAATATACCAATATTATATGAAACCTTCTACATCAAACGTAAATTTGGATAATTCAAGTGAGTTCACTCCATACCCTACTTCAATTCAGGACGAGTCTAGAAATACAGAAAAGTTAGCTGAACTACCATATATTTCAGAGCCAACTTATAAAATTCCCAGTTTACCTGAAAAGGATGATCATATCGATATAAAGGGGGGTGTAAATAATCATGATCATCAACTTGAACATCCACTACCACTTCCCCCAACTATAGATCTCAATAAAGAACTACCCGTTGTTGAGAAACCTTCTGAATACTTCGGTCGTATTGAATCGAATTCACTGAGCGAAGATACAAAGAAGAAAAAACGAAGTAGAAAGAGGAGAAACGGAGCTAATTATCCAAATTCTGAAAAATTTAATGAAGAAGAATATCTTGATAATGCAAGTGATCGTAAAAGTGTCGATTCTCGACA
Organism: Soucietia sequanensis; assembly: GCA_030557975.1. Lineage (NCBI taxonomy): Eukaryota > Fungi > Ascomycota > Pichiomycetes > Serinales > Metschnikowiaceae > Soucietia > Soucietia sequanensis. Next base: position 22,033 of record JANIJN010000078.1, on the reverse strand, counting down.
AAAGGGTATGGAAGAGGTTTTAATCAAGCTGGTGATGAATAGGCCTTTGTTTTCTTTCCCACTTGGCAAAATCATAAACCATTCTGGTTTCGAAGGCCAAGTCATTACAATTACGGTGAACTTTGTGTTATATGTTTTTGAAATAATATCTGCAATAATTGTCATTACATTATCGGTTATATTGTCAAATATTGATGATGATGTTAGTCTGTCGATATACCATTATTTCATAGCCGACCAAGTACTATCGTTGATTACTGCTTTACTTTTTATCACAACCATCATAAATTTCGAAAAGAGAAATGGAAGCTTTTATTGCTTAGCTACTTGTTTACTTACAATCGTTTCTTTCATAATGGTGAATTCAACAGTACTAATCAATACCAAATGTTCAGCTTCCAAAACCGTTTGTCCAATGAGAAAGGCAGTCAGCTCGTTTATAATCATTTCAACATTCGTTTGGATATGTGATTTGGTAATGTTCTTGACTACATTATATATATCAAAATTGAATTTATTGAATGACATAAATTTTGATTATAGTAATGATGGAGTAAACAATTATACTCAACAGCCAACGTCCCAACAAATCAAGCCAATATCAACTTTCGATCACAGTATTGACCCAATGACGGGGAAACAATGGCCACAGTATTTTATGCAATCCGACGGAGAGATTGTTGAATATGACGGAACTTTCGATACCAATGGTATACAAAGAATTATAGTTTATGTACCATACTAAGTAGTCTTCATTAAAACTATAAACTTAACACTTTTCACGTGTACTCCGTAACAACGGTCACCCCAAGTATCATGAAGTGGTGAATATGCGGGTGTAAAATAGGAGGTGTATTAGTCAGTTTTTGCAATTACTAAGTATTTTCTACGCTCGTAATCACAACATTTATATGCTGCAATTTTTTCTTTGCCAACGGCTGTTTGAACACCCGTGTAAACGTGCATACATTATTGTGTGATCTAAGATTGGAATCCACATATGGGACTTCGATGACAAACAGGGATTCCATTTCTCATCATGTGTTGTGTTTGCTGTGCACTCTACTCAGTATTACGGGCTTAATGAAGGTCGTTTTGTTACTTGCTTACAAATAAGGTGAGTTGCTGAACAATTTTTTTTTTTTTTTCGATTTGACTTGATTTTCTCGTGGTTTCTGTTCACACACATATCTTCGCATCCACAATTTTAACGGTATATAAAGAGCCAAGATATTCCCATGAAATGTTTAGTTTGTCATCAATCCAAGTCAATTGTATAGTAAAATATAATAAGAATATACATATCTTTACACTCAATTACTCAATTCAATAAATTCAATAATGTCACACATCAAAGCCGCTGTTTACACTGGATCTCAGGATATAAAGAAAATCACTAAAATTTCAACTATTCCGGTTCCGGAAATTGAGGATGAACAAATTTTAGTCAAAAGTGTTGCATTTGCTGCCAATCCTACAGATTGGAAACATATGATTGGTGGTTTAGGTGGTAAAACAGGTGCAGTTGTTGGATCTGATGTCTCAGGTTATGTTGAAAAAGTTGGATCAAGAGTCACCAATTTTAATGTTGGTGATGTTGTTGCTGCTACTTTGAGAGGTAACTTTAGTGAAGAAAAGGGTGGATTTGCTGATTACGTTCCAGTTGACGCATCTCTTGCCATAAGATTTGAAAAGGATGAATTAAAAACCGATGCTTTGCCAGTCGGCGTTACAAAACCTGCTCAAATCAAATCTTTTGAAGCTGCTGCTTCACTTCCATTAGGTTTAGCTACTATTGGTGTATCATTTTCTGATAATTTCAAATTGAAAGGTGACACCTTTACTAATTCAACAAAAACCATTCTTATTTGGGGTGGTGCCACTTCTTCTGGTATTTTAGCTATTCAAGTTGCCAAATTGGTATATGGATTAAAAGTCATCGCTACTGCTTCTTCTAAACATCATAGTTACTTATCCTCAATTGGTGCTGATGCCGTATTCGATTATCGTGATTCTGATGTCATCAGCAAAATAAAGGAAACAGCTAAAGGTAACATTGCTTACGCTTTAGATACTGTCTCAAGCAAAGAAACATTTCAATCTTTATATGATGCTACCGAAGGTTCAGAACACGTTATCATCGATAATCTCTTGTTCTTAGGTCCTGGTGACATCAAGAGAGATGACAGAAGAGATGTTATTGTCAAATCTACTTTAGTCTACTTAGCTAATGGTCAAGATCAAGCTGTTGGTAATGGTATAGTAATTCCATCTTCAAGAGAATTAGTTCTCAATTTCAATGAATTTTGGCAAAAACTTTTACCACCACAACTTCCAAACTTCAAAACAGCTGCTTTGAAGGTTTTACCAGCTGGTCTCGAATCTGTCAATGAAGCTTTAGAATTGCTTTATACTAACAAAGTAAGTGGTGAAAAAGTTGTGTTTAGACTTGAGTAAGTTACTATCCATTGTCTTCAAAATGCGGCACCCACTTACACATTTCAAGATAGTATATGAATTTTCAATGTTAAATTAAGTATAAAATCAGTAAAAATTGTAGCATCATTTTACGCCTTACGGGATGAAAGTGTAGATTTCCGATATTACGTAGCAAATAGCAACTTTTGTGCTATGATATCGTCTAATTTCAGCTGTCACAAAGCGTTCATTCCGGAATTTCTCGGTCTTTCTCTGACATACTTTTACATAATCTATAAAGTGGTTGAACAATAGCTTACAATAATTTACGTTCAAAATGCATGTATCAATTGATACCACTTGTTAGATACTCAAAAAGATAGGGGCGGCGTTTCATTAGCAAAAAAAATGTAAAATTAGTAATGTATTATTATGAACAAGGCTTTACGAAATTGAATTTCAAAACGCTCATGAATCGTGACGCTCGATTGTTTTTTCGCCCACTATATGAAGTAGAGTTAATATCCTTAAACTAATTCTTTACTCTAATTTAATCAGTTATATCTATTATTCGATCTAAAACATTATAATAAATTAAATCAATAAAATGGCTTCCTCTTCTTCAAACGAATATAATCCTGTTATCGGATTCACCAGAAATCCTGTTGCACCTGAATTCGAAACTGAAATGTTACATAAACATTTTGCTTATACTTATGATAACGGTTGGACTTATGAATTTTATGTTCCAAGTGAAGACAGAATTATTTATTCCATCTCTGGTGGCCCAATGGCTGGTAGAAAAAATTACCAAACTACATACTATCAAAGAATCAGAAAAGATCTTTGGCAAGTCAATTTCTTGGAAGAAACCGGTACCGTCGTTTCAATTGTCATAGATGTTGAAATGGCCAGAATTTCAACCTTGATTGCTTTCTCCCAAGGTCATTGGGAAAAAAATGAAGACTCTCATGGTGATAAAAGAAATCCAGAAGATCTTGAAAGATGGAGAGGTTTATCAAAAATTGGTATCCAAACTAACAGATACGTTATTGCTGAACAAGCTACTCTTGACAGTGTTTCTGAAGGTCCAGGTGATTTGGAACCAATTGATTTAAAAGCATCCACTTTTTAGAGTGGTTGAAACCTTGCAATGTATGAAGGCTTCCCTTCATATAAAGACAATGCGTGCAGTTTTAGATATATGATTAATCTCCTCAATATATAGTCAATACATGCAATTTAATTTAATCTACAGCAATTTTGTAATCTGGCGTTAACATGCTTAGGCTTCATAGCTTAAGTATTTCTTCACCCTCTCAATTACGTGTAAAGTAGCGATAGGCTTCGCTAGGTACCTTTTTTGTACTCGCAATTCGCCGATAAATTAGTCAATACTAATTTAATATGGTTACAAAATGCTCTATGCTGTTAAACTTTAACTTGCTACGCATTTGATTTTTTTTTTTTTTTCGCATCCACAAAATAAACTTACATCAATTTACAAATACAATTTCGTGTCGAAGAAGGTACAAATATCACTTTAACCATGAAGTTTCGTATTCTATTGTTAATATTGATAACCCCTCTCGCCCATGGACTTCTCATTCCCGGGAAGTTCTCTCCCAAGATCAATTTGAAGAGCCTTCGACTTATGAAAATAAATCTAGAATCTGAGTTACAACTGTTAATGCCACCAAGTGTATTTTCGAATAAATCTAGCTCAGTTGGTGAAGGAGACGTAGCTTCGAAGAATGAAGTGGATGAAGAGTTATTGATTTTACCAAGGAATTTACTTACCAGTGATATCTATCATAAATTAGGGTTGTTCGATTTCGCAAATGATTGCGCTCTGGTGAATTTGACGCTAAAAAACAATATAAATCAAGAAATCTTCATTCCCAAGAATTCCAAGAGTTTATTCATTATGAACAGTAAAGAAAGCTTAAAATTTCCGGTGTCTTCTTCCTCAAATAACAAAGGGTCAATAAAAAAGTCAAAAGAATTTAGCGAATTTATTAGTTCAAGTTTTCCTTTTGATATACCTGAATTCATATATTTGATTGATTACTTTATGGTTATACCAAAGACATATATTGATGATCAAAATTCTACCGATCGCTTCAATAAAAATTCGATTTACTCAAGAAGTGTATTAAATGCACTTTGGCGAAACTACCACTTTTTAGAAAATGTATCAGCAAACATAGACCCTTAATTGTTTTCATCTTCAATGATGATAAAAATTTAACTTCCAGTGATAACTCATTGAATGCAATCACAAATATGAAAGATTATTTGTTGAATGATGATCTTACTAATGAAGATCATCACGTCCATGCACCCATAAATCCATTTTTTGACTCATTTGCAACAAATTGGATTTCAAAATTTGGCTATGATGATCTACTCCATTCAGTATTTTGCTCAACCAACTCAAATGAATTAAATGAAAGTTATTGTTTGAGTGTTGAAGATAGTTTGAATCAATTACGTATATTTCCTGCTTTCTTTGGTAAATACGGTATAGATATCAGGCAGAAAAATAAAGTAAACTTATCGAAAAGAAATATCGATGAAAATGATGAGGATGATCCAATAGTGGAAGCTCAAGTACTTGAACAATTGCATGATAAATTATACAACCTGGCGAAAAAATTCAATGATATTACATATGAGTTGGCTCATGATCCCAAGCATTTGATTAAAGAAAAAGATAATTCATTCGACCAAAAGGTCCAAGACAAAGTAGATAGTTTGGCATCAAAAAAGGAGACTTTATTATTGAAGAAGGAATCTTTATCACTGAAGAAGAATTTAGCGATAGAAAAAATCAAAAGTATCAATCTTGTCATTTTTGATAATGATAAAGATTATGAAACTGATTCAGACTTCAGTCAAAGTATGGAAAAGATTGATAGTAACCCATATAGTAATATTGATAATTACAACCATAAAAGAAATGATAATACAGAAGAAGAGGAATTTTTTGATGATGAAGATCAACAACATGATAATATTGGTTATGTCTTACCATTATCAATCATTAAATCGGTTGAAAATACGATTAGAGCACCCAGAAGTAGAAAATATTCACAGATCATTTTCGATGAAGATGGAAAAGAAGAAGAGCAAGAAATTATAGTAGAGTCTGAAAATGAAGATGAAAATTTAGAGCAAGTTCAAAAAGACCTAAACCTAAACCTAAACCTAGAATTAGTTCAAGAACATGTTGATGAAGCAGAACAAGACTCGATCAATTACGTACCATTCACAAATCTTAGTAAAAAGATTTTCAAGAGATCAGATGAAGAAGATGATTGTGTTCGAATAACGTGGTATAATATATTTCATTATAGTATATTTGGTAAGCCTAATTTTTGTAAATCTAATATATAATTGAATTGATTTTTTTCAAAAGGTAAGTAATCAGAATTGTGTATCGTTGTAATCCTCTCAGTATATTCATAATTTTCATGCAAAAGTAAAATTTAGCTCGTTTCAATTTTGGTACTTTATTCAATTTACCGCAACAGAGTAAACCCACATTATGAAATGAGTTATCTTTAATATTGCAAATATAATATAGATAAATGAAGTGAATTGTATATACATACATAAAGAGATGAATTACATGATAAAATAAAATAAAAATAAACTAAAGATTAAAAAAGTAGAAATTTAAAAGAATGTAATACATTCTTTGGTCTTTACTTTATTAATCTTTTTTTTTACATGAAAATAATGTCATTTAACATTGAAGCTAAGAAAAATAAGATAAAATACATAATATGAAAGGAGGAGTAAATGAATTTCCATTTGATTTTTTTTTTTTATATTCAATTTTTTAAATTTAATAGAAAGTTTTAATAGGTTTTAATTTTGATTTTTAATTTTGAGTTTTTAATTTCAATTCTTGGTTAAAGTTTTTTCCACTTATATGAAATTAACTCTTTGATTATTATTTTGATTTCTTGGTTGATTATAAGGATTATAACCATTTTGTTGATTGCTTCTATTGGTTTGATTTAAATTGTTACCCGTATTCATGAATGATCTATTATTATAATTATTGGTTGATGTAGCTGAACTGCTACTATAAAATGAACTTGCATCACCATAATTTGTATTATTATAATTTGTATGATTATTAAAATTTTTCAAAGCATTTGTTGGATTACCAACAATAGTTGAAGTTGGTTGAGTTGGTTCCATTGATTCATAATATGATTCACGTTTACTTAAATCTTCATCAGCAGAATTTGAATTTGAATTTGAACCCGAATTTGAAATTGTTCCTAAATTATCTTTATATTTTAAATTTCTATTGGAATCTTCATCATAAGAATCATCTTCATCATAAATACTTTTACCTGCATTTTCATGACCTTTCATTGCGGTTGCACCAAGAGCCATTAATTCTAAATCGTCGTCACCTTCTTTTAAATTTTGACCATCTGGATTATTTGATTTATCAAATCTTGGTAAGAAGGAAACACGATCATCTTTCATTGGTTGATATCTTGTATCAGGATTTTTATATAATAATGCAAGAACACAAGTAACAATGGTGAAACATAATAAAAATAAAGCAAAAACAGCATTTAAAATAAAGTAAACAATTGCCATAACTGAAGCCACAATATGAGGTTGTTTGAAAATATAGGAGAAGAACATGAAAAATAAAGCATTAATTGTATTTATAACTGAGATAGTTATATTAAAAGCATTTGTTCTTTTATCCATAAAAGGTCTTATAACACAAACAATAATACAATAAATTAATTCAATAGCGAAAATAATAACCGATTGAACTTTACCATGAGTTTGTAAAACAGCCACAAATAATGATTTAAGTAAAATATAAAATAAACTTAATAAAACGAAATAATAACAATCAGCTCTAAATTGAACATAAACGAATCCAAATTTATTTAAGAAAATTCCATCACCAAATAATAAGTAAGCCGGATTTTTGAATTGTTTAACCGATCTATTACCTAATAATACCACTCTTGTAGCAGCTTGAAATAATAAAACAACGGTAATTGCAAATAAGAAAATTGCAACCACAAGAACACCAGCACTATCATTTCTTGTAAATTCATATAAACAAAGTACGGCGATTTGAGGAAATGCAATAAGTAATAAACGATATAAAGCACCTTTAATAATATAAGACCATTGTTGTCTATATTCATTAAATTTACCTTCATTCATAATTTTAGAACGAATACAAATTTCAATAATTGCTTTGAAAAGCATAAGACAAACCACCATTACAAATGCAAAAAATAATAAAAACATTATCCCCGTCATAAATAATGAAGTTATTTCAATACCAGCTAAATAAGAAACTCTTTGAATACCTCTAAGAACCAAAATTTTTGATGATAAATCTGAATCGGTTTCACTAACGGTATATTCTTTTGAATCTAATGAATCTCCATAACCGAAATCATCAGAATCTAAAGTAATTGAATCTCTTTTATTGAATAAAGTTAAATGATTTGATTTTGAAGCTTTATTATAAACTTCATTAAAAAATTCAGCAATATTTCTTTTGGCCTTTTTTTGAACCGAAATTGATAAATAAGAAGAATCTAAAACATCGGTAGGTGAACCACCAGTTGCTTGTAAATACCAATTAGCAATATCTTGAATGAATCCAGCTTTAACAATACCTAAAGACCATTGGAAATTTTGAGCCCAAGCAGCGGCAATGGGAGGAACTTTTGCAACAGCCATCATTGAAGTAATAGCTAAAGATTGGAAATAAATAAATAAAGACATTGAATTTGAAGCAATATGAGCGGCGGTATTTGAATGACCAATAACTGAAATCACACCAGAAGTTATAACCCCTAAACCAGAAATTGCGGCAATTGGCCAAGCAGCATATTTGGTTTGAACGGTTTTACCATTTGATAAAACGGCTTCAACACAAGCTAAAGAATCATAATTTGAAGTGTTATATAAAACCACTCTAACTCTTGCATCTAAATCAGGAATCGTATAAGCAATACCGGGGATTTGATTTGTGATTGATTTACTTAAAGTATAATGAGAATCAAGATCTAAATGACCGGTTGAAAAGGGACAAATGGTTTTATAATTAAGAGAACAAAAAGTGATGTTTTTCTTTAAAATGGTTAAACCATAGGTGATTAATTCAACGTGAGCACCGACATAACCATCAATATTAGCAACAGCACTAACGTCGAAATAAACGGTTCTATTGTTGGGATAAAAATTGACATCGAAATGAGAAGCGGTGAATAAAGAATTGTCCATACATGTTAAAAGGGAAGATGAACGAATGTGATTGACGGCGGAAGTTACTTGAGATAACCATAGAGTTATAAATATCCATATAAAATTGAAATGCATTGTGGCAGATGTATATTATATGATGGTAATAAGGAGAATGATGATGATTGATATGAGTAGAAGGAAATAGACTATGAATGATGGATATAATCAAATAAGCATATAGTTAAATTATTAACCGAAGTTTGACGAAGACGAAGACGATGTGAAGTAAATAATGCAAGGAGAAAGAAACAAGTTGTTCTTGTGTGAGTGTGGGGGGGAATTTGATATCAATATATCAATATATATATATCGATGAATATATATATATATTTAAGGGATGATGGGATACGAATATGAAATACACAAGCAAAAAACTAGGAAGGCTGTAGATCACAACAGTATAAAACACGGTGGATTACACAGACGATGTGAGGAAGTGAAGGGGGAAAAGAGCACAGGTGGGAGTGAGCTATGTGTAGAGTAGAAGTATAGCGAGTAGAAGGACGTGGAAGTGGAGGTGGAAGTGGGAGTGGATGAGTAGGTGATAATAGAGTGTTATAAACGATTAAACAAGGAATAAATTAATTTAATGATGATCCCAGTTTGTTCACCTTTCTTTTTTATTTCTCAATTCTCAATTCTCAATTCTCAATTCTCAATTCTCAGTTTTCTCACTGCAATTCTCATATAAGACAAGTTTATTAATAGTATGTTTGGGTGGTGTACGGATCTACTGTTTAAGAAGAAAAAGGGAAAGACGCGATGCTTAACCTTCTACTTCTGTGGGTGGTGTATGCTATACTATTCCAGTGCCACGTCCCCGTGGGATACAAGAGGTCTACAAGAGTGGTTCGCTGGATTGGTCTATCAGACTGATCTACTAGAATGGACTACCAGAGTGATCCACCAGAGTATATCAGCAACAACTACAACCATAACAAATATAGTATTACCAAGCATATTTTGTACAGCCTTGTCAGTTGGTCCATTTGAGGCGCAATTGTCAATTACGTAGTGCCTCTGTGTAAATATACATTTTATTTTGTATTTGGTACACGACTATTTTGTGTGGTGTACGGATCTATTTGTGATGAAATTTACGGCTGCTAATTTGCGTATTTATTTTTATTAGACATCTATTAAAGTATATATTTCTAGAGTATTATTTCTATTAGACATAGTATATATTTCTAGAGTATTTCTATTAAACATCTATTAGAGTATCTATTATATCTAATATGGAATACCATTGGTTATACGTTGGAATTCATCGTATCCCTTGGTATACATACTTTCCATTGACTTCTTAATCAATGATCTAAAGTAAATCGATGCATCTTTTTCACTCTTATTAGGAACAAATCTTGATCTTAATTTCTTAATCGTAGTTTCTTTGAAACATGGTAATCCACTTTCTAACATTGGATTAACACATCTGACTATTGTTTCCATATATGGTCTACATGCCAAATATCCCTTAATACATAATTCTTCATACCATCTAAATGCTTGGGTGTTTTCGTGTCCTCCCATAACCAATACCATTTCATGCGTTAATTTAAATGGTACATTTTCAAATTTAACTCCTCCTGGAACAATATCAAAACAAAATCCAAAATCAATATGTAATATATGTCCTTGATCATCATACATTATATTCCCATTATGTCTATCTTTAAATTGTAATAAATATGATATAATTGAATATGCTGCCAATGATCTAATTAAATTATTTCTTGCTTGTTGAAATTCAATCGAATTTTCTGGTCCAAATTTAGTAATATAATATTCATATAATCCATTCACTGCTTCTCTTCCTAACATATCTCTACTAACTGAATTTGGTAAAACATCAATAACCCCACATCCTGGTGCTGTTGCTGTAACTCTATATGGATAAACAAATAAATCAAGTCCACAATTTGACCAAATGGTTCGAAATACTGAAATTAATTGTAATGCAAGAACATCTTGTCTACAATCATCTCCAACTTTAAAAATTGCTCCTTGCCATTTTTCAATTGGAACTTGAATTATTTCTCCAAATTCATTAATTTCTTCCACTTCTTTTTTAATTCTAAATGTTGCCATAAATGGTGCTTTGGCATGTGATTGTAATGGTTTACCTGATTTTCTATTAATATCACTAACAATTCCATCAGGATTACTTGGTAAATAAACTCCTTCTTTAACTTCAATTTTACTCATTTCTTCATCAATTTTAACTTTCTTTTCTGCTTTGGTTTTTTTAATATATGGTTTTAATTTACCCGATATATTAGTAACTTCATTGAAGAAACTAAATTCTCGTTGATAAAATTCATAATCTTCTTCACTTACATTTTTTAACATTAAATTTTGAATTTCATCTAATTTTGGTTTTAATGAATCAGGTTCAATTGAATCTTCATCTTTATAACTATTAGCTAACATATTCCAAATAATTTGATGAGCAAATAATTGTGATATTTTGGCGGTTTCAATTATAAATCTTTGAACGTATCCCTTTGCATCAAATCTTAATGATTGTACAATTTGTGGTACATAAAAAAATGTTAAATTAACATCATGAGTTTCTAATGATCTCATAGTATATTGTAAAATATATGGATTTTTACCAAATGGTGGTAAAAATAATGTTATTGAATCACATGGTGAAAGTGGTTCCCAAAATAATAAATGATGACTTGGCATATTTGTTCCTGCATTAATTCCAATAAAATATTGAACTGCATCAGGATAATTTATTGATGGTATTGGATGACTTGTAATTAATTGTTGTAATAATTCATCTAAATTTTTAATTTTATATCTATAAGCTAAATTAATTGATAAAATTGGATCAATAGAATATGCTTTCTTAATATGTTGACCTCCAATTTGATTGGAAATATAACTTCCTCTATTATTACTTGGATTAATTGGATTTAACCAAACACTAATTTTGGAAATTTCATCATCAAGGAAAAATAATAATATAATTTTTTTCAGTTCTAAATCTTCTTTATTAAAAGTATTTAAATTTGATATTAATCTTGTAACTTCTTTTAATAATCCATAATCGGCTTTTATTTTTAAATTATTAACTCCATATGGATAATTGGCTCTACTTTTAAACCAACTTAATGAACCATCTAAAATTAATTCACTTAATTTTAAAATATTTCTTGTACCTAATTTAATATGATAATTTAAAATATCAAATGAAAATCTAATTAATTCAAATCTAACAAATCTTGAAAATGGATGTAAACTTGCAATTGAAAAATTTTTTAAACTAATTTCAATAAATTTTGTAAAAATTTTTAATAAATGATCTGATTGATTTAATGTTGCTTCAAAATTTGATTGAAATAATTTTATAATTGTTGAATGGGGTTTAAAATTTTTACTAATTAAACTTGATTTTTTTTTAATGTTTTTAAAATCACTTGGCAGATATTCCATTTTATTAAATTCAGGATTTCTAATATCATTTTTATTATTAAATAATCCTTTTTTCAATTCAATTGAAATTTCCCATTTTTTACTAATTTCCAGTAAAATTAATACTGATAAATCTGGTTTATCCTTCATAACTGCAAACCAAATTCCAATTGCTGCTTGCATTATATGTGTTTCAAAAATTTCAAATGGTATATCAACTAAATATCTAATCATTTCTCCTGAATTTTCATCACTAATTAATGCAAATCCTGCAATTTCACTTAATAAATCAATTATAACTTCATTCTTTATATGATTTTGATTATTTTCTAAATTAATTTTTAATTCAAAAATTTCTTGTCTTAAATTTCTAAATGCTTTATCTTTATCTTCTTGTGTATGTAATGAAACTTTATCCATTAGTTCACTAACAAAATTACTTCTCCAACTTAATTGTGATGTAAAAATTGGTAATAAATTAATTTTTAAATTTTTTCCAATTCCTAAAATATTCGATAATTCACGATCATTTGGTAAAATTCCTCCTGCCAGTTCAATTGCAAATGAAACTCCATATTGAACTCTTTCATTTGATTGAAATCTATCTAAATCACTAACATATGATTGAATTAAACTTTTTGCATCAAAATTACATTTAAGTAAAATTAATTTAACCCAATTTTTACATTTTTCTAAGAATCTATTAAAAGTTTCTAATCTCCATGAATATGAATCATTTAAGTCAATTTGAATTCCAGTTTTAGCTGCTTTATAAATGAATGTTGGTTCATATTGATTTAATTCTTCATCAATTATACTATCAAATAATAATGTTAATAAATCAAATAATGCAAATAAACTTTTGTGATGACATAATGATGATGGAATTTTATTAATTAATAAATCACAACATTGTAATGATGCATCTTGTAAATCTTCAATTCTATGACAACATAATGCTAACATATTTGTTAATTGTTCAGCAATATTTTCACTACTAAATTGTTTATTTGCTCCACATGTTATTAAATAAATAAAATCTTTACCAATTTTAAATGAAATATATCCAATATATTTATCTAAATTACTTGTTTTAATTGATGGATCAGAAAAATATTGTAATATTGTTGAACAATCTCCCAGTTTTACTCTTAAACTTTCAACAAAAATCGTGGCTGATAAAAACATTAATTTTGGATATGATATTGTTCTTGGAACTTCAAATACATCTCCAATAATATGTTTATGATCTTTAACATTATGATTGGATGATCCTCTTCTTAAAACTGTATTTAATTCTAATGATGTTTCAGTTCTATCCCATGATAATTCAGAAGCTAAAGGTGGTGTATTATAAGCAATTCTTTCTAATTCAAAATTATATTTATTAACATTTTTTGAATTAATTGAATATCCATGAACTACCATATTGAACCAAATGTTTCTAAATAAATTAATTACACTTGTATCAGTAATAATTAATCTATTATGACCCTCATTAACATTAGGTAATAATTCTGATAATGGTTTTAAATAAATTCCAATTTGATCTCCAATCTCACTAATTTCATCATGAGGTCTATGATGATCTAAAACTTGAACATCACCTTTTGAAATAATTGCAATTAAAATTTCTCGTAAATAAATCGTATATAATTCATTGGATTGTTTTAAAATTGATGAAGATGTAGATCTACTATCAATTAAATTTTTTAATAATTTTCTTGATAAACTTACTCTTGCATCAATTAAATTCTTCGATAATTTATAATTATTTGATTCATAAGAATCTAATGATAATTTGTGCAATAATTTAACTAAAATAATAAATTCACGATCAGGTAAAAATGGTGCACATGATACTAAACCTTTCAACAATAATGGTCCAATTGGAGAGTCTAACTTAGCAGTTTTTTGTGACAAGATTGTCACTGCTAAGGTACTAACGGTTTCATCATTACATGCTTCTGTGATATGGATTATTGCAGTTATAGCATTTTCACAAATTCTATTATAATCAGATTCATCATAATCAATTGGTTGCTTTGATATATTGTCGCTTACTAAATGATTTCCATTTGCATGTCCATTTTCATTTATTGAATCAAGTGATTCTTGTCTTGACATACCATGATTATGTCCGAAATCTTTTGAATCTCTTGATAAACTATCAAATCTACCAATACCTGTATTTCTTCTTGATCTAAGTTGAGCTTGAGTTCCATCATTATTTCCAACAAATAATAAATTTGTTAATGCATAAATTGTAGTGACAACTGAATCTTGTGATAAAACTTTACTTGCCATACCAACACTTTTAGAAGCAATCAGACAATAGCTATTAGTGAATTTTGGGTTTGCTACTAAAGATGTAAAAGCTCTTGTCAAAGGAGATGAGATACTAGGATCTTTATACACTAATAATGAACCTAATTGAATCACACTTGACCCTAAATTTGGATCTAACATAACGTCATAAATTGATAAACAATTTTTGAATATTTTTTTAGCAGCTTTAACATTAATATTATCAGTGAATGTACCACATGAAATTGCTTGTAAATTATAACTTTTAGCTAAATAGCCAATTTTCAACCTTGTGAAAGTTGAGTAAACAATATATGTTTCACCTCTATCTAAAAATTCCATTTTTTGAACGGCAATGTCTGATAATGATTTGATTATGCCCATGTGATATTCACTGATATCTAAACCACTTGACGTTTCTGGAAGTGAAGATGATATCGAAGTACCATTGCCAACCTCATCAAACTTTGACGAAACCTTGGATAACAAGAAGTCTAACAAAGGTTCCTTTTCATTGACTAATATGGAATTCAACATTGAGCACATCAATTTACTCAAACACTCAATGAAAAGTACTGGTGAAAAATCAATCACAAAATCTTCATCTAAAACTGATGAATAATTATTATCGGGATGAGAATAAAGTGAGTTTGAATAAATTTCAACATCGTTGAGAAATTCAAAGTTATCAATACAAGTATCTAAAGTCATGAAAATTTTGAAAGCTTTTGGAAATTCAGTCAACAATTTTGCATTTTTGGTAAAACCTTGAATAACACCTAAAATTGTAAAATAATTTGACAATTCATAAGCTTGATCTTTGAAAATGACAGTGTTAAAATCACTAAAGGTTTGCAAAACATCGTCGATAAATAAACTATCAAATTTATATGCTAAATTAACTAAAGCGCTTGTTAATTTTTCACCTAAAATCAACCAAGGTGAAGAATTATGAATTGAATTGGTGATTGCGGATGAAAATTTTTGATTTGGTAATTCCAATAAATACAATCTCAACTTGGATAATAACAATTTTGCTTGCTTTGGAAATTTCATATTGGTTTCAGTTGAATCGCATAATGCAATTAATACTTCATACTCTTTTGGAGTTATCGCAATCTGTGATAATTTTTTAAGTCTTCCATCACTTTCATCATCCGAATCAAGGCTTTTTTCTTCTTCGATGGTTTCTGATTCCTTAGGAGTTTCCATTAACAACAAAGCAAAATTATCTCTTGCAGCCGCATTTGGCGATTCTTGTAAATTGGTTGGAGTATTCTCAACTGAAAGTATAGCTAATTTTTTCAATGCTTCACTTCTTATCGAGCCATGAGGCACTCCAAAATAGTCCATTGTCGCTTTGAGAGTTCTTAGTTTATAGTCACCAACTTTTTTGATACGTGTTTCTATTAATGAATGTACTATTACCCCAACTTGAAAATTGTAAAAAAAAAACAAAACATTTAAAATCTGGCTGACTTCGACTAAAATCGCACATGTAAAAAAAATAGCTGTTTTGAGACGAAAACCGAGCATGTAGTGATCTGACGAAACCCATCTTACGTTCTACAGCTGTCAAGGAAAATTATGAATCATTCTGTCAATTAATTGTGTCTAATATACAAGTTACATAAGGTAATGAGATACCACTAGATTTAGCAATATAGCAAAGTCTAAGTGATCTGGAAAAAAAGATTTGGAAGAGCAAAAGCATCTACAAAAAAGTAAGCACCTCTTGTAATTTCGAATAACAAGAGAACTTTCTCAGCCTTTATTCCAGCTTTAAGTGGGTGAATAAAGTAAATGGTTGGTATGAAATGAAAAAAGTTTTCTCGAAGGTTGTTTGAAAATGGAAAGCAAAACAGATTATAATTTAAAGTACATGGCGAACATTGATCTTTTTTAATTTTTTTTTCAAATTATCTTTATGTCTTTACAAATATTTCATCTGAAATAATTTCATTTTGAATTCATAGTCAAACAATCATCAAAGGTTTTATTTTGATATAGCATCATCATAAACCTAAGAATAGGTTTCAATCAAAGTATCTCTTAAATTACCAGAAATGGAGTCTGGTTGAGCATCTTGTAATCTAAAGATAGATTCAACAACAGATAATTCTGGAGCAGTGGTATCTAAACCGGAGACAGATAACCAATCATTGACGACCATACCAGCACCAACAACAGAGGAACCTCTGTTGACAGTACCAGCTACTAAAGGAACTTGTAACAATGAGGATAATTCTTCTTGATCTTGAATTGAGGTTTGAGGATGAACTAATCCACCTTGGTTTGATAAAGTACAGTATGAACCAACAAGCACGTTACCAGCAATAGTTTGACGGAAAACTTCAACACCTAAAACATCAGCGATTAATTCTTCTGTTTCTCTTTCAATATCTGGATGAACTAAAGCAACATAGTCATTACAACAGATAACATTACCTAAAGCTGATAATCTTTCTTCAACTCTTTGGATTTTCACAGTATCAGGTAATGAGTTTCTAAGGTGCATTAATTCTTGATCAGTAGTTTGCGTTGGAACTAATAAACCTCTTCTGTTACCAGCAGTCATTCTACCGACAATACGGGTACCAGCAATAGTAGTATGGACGATTGGGATAACATCACCTAATTCAGCTTCAAAAGCTGAGTAAAAATTTTCAGATCCTCCGACAGCAACAAGACAGTATGAGTTAGTTAATTTAGCGAATACACCAACTTCATTGGAATTTTCAAACTGAGTTCTACTAGCCATGATGATTTATTAATATATAAGTTAAAGGTATATGGGATGTAAGACTTTAAAGCTTTTTCAATGATTTCTTTTAATTTTCATTTGTAAGTAAAGAGATGAGTAAGTTTTTTTTGAACTATATTAGTTCTATGCCTGCATATTACACAAGCAAATTCAGTCACGTGAACAAAATTCTTATCTTTTTTTTTTTTTTTATTGAGATTATATTTCGTATTATGCTACGATAGGTACATGAAGAAATATTTGACTAAATTTCTACGAAAAATTAAGAATTTAAATATGACAAATGTAAATTAAATTTATTATAAGAGAATTAAATATATAGGTTAGAGAAAAAAAGTCTAAGTGAAGTCAAATTGTTTGAATCACCTTTAATCAAGACCAGCAGTTTCAAGTTCTACGTCATCATCATCACTATCCTGCCAGTCTTCAACTTCCACATCTGCCATTTCAACATCTTCAATTTCATGATTTGGTATTATTTCTATACCTTTATCACCTAATGTGACTCTGGCTGTTTCTTTATCTTTTATTTGACCTTTTAATAATAAAACAGCCAAACGGTTTAAGATTTCTGATTGAATAAGACGATTAAGTGGTCTTGCTCCAAGATCACTTGAATATCCATTTTCACATAAATATGCTAATGCACTATCATCAACATCTAGTTGTAAAGTTTTACCGTTAGCAGCGAATCTTTCTTGGATTTCTTGTAATCTGATTTTCACAATCTTTGCAATTGCTTTCTTGGACAATCTATTGAAAATGACAGTTGACGAAATACGATTTAAAAATTCAGGTCTGAAGTGAGCTCTGACTGATGTTAAAACTAAGTCTTTGGTTTCCTCGTCAACTTTTGCACCTTTGGAAGCATTAATATATTCAGCACCAAGGTTGGAAGTCATTATTATGATTGCATTCGAGCAGTCAATCACTTTACCTTGAGAAGATGTTACACGTCCATCATCCAAAATTTGTAATAAAACTGTTAAAACTTCTGGAGCTGCTTTTTCTACTTCATCAAAAAGTATAACAGAGTATGGACGACGTAAAATAGCTTCGGTTAAAATACCTCCTTCTTCATAACCAATATACCCAGGAGCAGCACCTAATAATTTTGAGGCTGACCACTTGTCACCTAATTCAGAACAATCAATTCTTATCATGGCTCTTTCGTCAGCAAATAAAAATCCCGCAACCTTTTTAGCTAATTCAGTTTTACCAGAACCTGATAACCCTAAGAATAAAAATGAAGCAGGTTGATGTGGATTTGCTAAACCGGAACGAGTAAGTCTAATTGCATTTGAAACCGCTTTGACGGCTTCTCCCTGACCAACAACTTCTGTACTTAATTCTTTCTCCATGTTAATTAATTTAGCATTTTCGGCTTGAGTTAATTTAGTGACAGGGATACCAGTTAATCTGGCAGCAGTTTCAGCAACTTGTTCAGATCCTACAACATTTCTCAATAATGAGTCGGGACCTGAATCTGCTTCTTCTTCAGCGACTTTAATTTCCAATTCCTTGATCTGTTTTTCAACGTCAGGGATTGCAAAATATCTCAAATCTGCCGCGGTTGCTGTATCATGTCTTCTTTCAGCATCTTGAGCCTTGATTTCTAATTCGTCTAACTTACGTTTAGCACCAATTAATTGATCATGCCCAGCACGTTCTTGATTGAATCTTTCCTTTAAAGGTCCAATTTGCTCCTCTAATTGAGCTAAGTTTTTTCTTGCAATTTCAAGACGACCTTTTGAATCTTCATCAGCGTCAACGTCTCTTTCTAAAGCATTGATTTCAACTTCAACTAAATGCAATTGTCTTTCTAAGTTGTCTAATTCTTCGGGCTTTTCACGAGCTACAACAACCGTTGCAGCAGTTTCATCGATCAAATCAACAGCACTGTCTGGAAGACTTCTATAAGTCAAGTATCTTGAAGCTAATTGAGCAGCAGCGACCAAGGCGTTGTCCAATATACGAACACCATGATGGATTTCATATTTTGGTTGTAAACCTCTCAAAATTGCGATTGTTTCTGGAACAGTTGCAGCAGGTACATCGATTTTTTGAAATCTTCTTTCAAATGCACCATCTTTTGAAATGAATTTTCTATATTCAGCGAAAGTAGTAGCACCTATACAATGTAAACTACCTCTTGCTAACATTGGTTTCAATAAATTAGCAGCATCAGATTTACCATCACCCATTAACATATGAATTTCATCAATGAAGAGGATGATCATTTGTGGTGATTTTTCGATCTCGTTAAGGACACCTTTAATTCTTTCTTCGAATTCACCTTTGTATTTAGCACCAGCAGTTAAGGCACCTAAATCGAGAGCAAATAATTTTGAGTTCGCAAGAACATTTGGTACGTCGCCATCGATAATTCTTTGAGCGACACCTTCAACAATTGAGGTTTTACCAACCCCAGCTTCACCAATAAGAACAGAGTTTGATTTGGTTCTTCTTGCTAAAACCCTTATAACTCTTCTAATTTCTTCTTCTCTACCTATAACAGGATCGATTTTTCCTTCTCTTGCCTTTTCAGTTAAATCTTCACAATATTTATTCAAAAATTCGTAAGATGATGATGAATCGGCTTGTCTCGAATCAATTCTTTGATTTCCTCTTAATTCGATTACTTGAGCTTTGATAGTTTCAATATTAATACCAGCTTCTTTAAAGATGTCTTTGATTGAGGAGTCTTCGAGCAAAGCTAAAAGTATATGATCCTGAGCAATATAGTTATCTTTTTGTTGAGCTTTAATTTTTATGGCTTTTGCTAACACCTGAGAAGTTGTACCACTTGGTCTAACATCATCAGGTGGTGGGTTTTGGGAGGGTAGTTTGACTAAATGTCTATTGACAACCCTTTCAAAGGTTGCCCATTCAAACCTAGCTTTTTGTATAAGAGTTTTCAAATATGTGTTTGAATTTTCAGCATCGGTTGGAACCATTGCTGTTAATAAATGTAGTGGTAATAATTGAGTATGAGCATTTTCTTTTGCCAATTGGTTGGCAGTTTGAATTATGTTCAAAGCATTATCTGTAAATTGTGTTTCATCCATTGTGATATAATGTATATGTGTTGATGTAAATTATGAATTAACGAAATGGAGGTTGAAGGGAAAGTACATGCATATATATAGTTATAAGAGTATGGGGTGATTTATATCCATCGAAAAATGTAAGACACCCATTCACCTCAGCTCGATTTTACTCGATTTTGCTAGAAATGACTGGAACCATCTAGAAAAGTCGAGGAACATGTGGAAAAATAGCGCGGTGTGTACGTGTCTAAATTTGACTTTTTGCATTCAATCGGATCAACTGGAATGATAAACCGCAAAGAATCTATACTTTCTAATTTTTATGGGTGTTTGGGATTCATCAAGCACTTGACATTCCACATGTTGTAGGTAGCTTCCAGTATCGTGTACTTTCTTGAAATCACACCACATTTACTTAGTAATTCCTCAAAACGCTCGAGGCAAAAACCGCATGATTCCTTCGAACTAAAGCTATCTTATCGAGGGTTTTTTACTTCACGCCATTCTAATATTATGAGGTGATGATGGAAAACTGGGAATGCTCCGTCAAACCTATCAAGATAAACACGGTCTTACCACATGATTTAGTGTACTCAAAAGTTCAAAATACGAATTATACATGCGTATTTATACATTCGTTTTTTTTTTTGTAGATACTGATATTGTCTTTCAAGTGACTCCATGTTCACAAGTGCTACTTAGTCAAAGTTTTCATTGTCTTAAAAATATAGAGCACAAGAAGTCATCATTTAATATACTTCTTCATGTAATCAAGCTGAAAATTATATCTTGCCTATTGTACATTCCTTCTTTTCGAGTCTACTTTAAACAAGCGCCTTTGAAACGATTCATGAGAATTTTCTCGTCCAGAATCAACTACTGCATTAGAGTGGTGATGAGTGTGTGTGTTGAAGCCTTTGATCGGTGAATTAGAATAGATTGATATAATTATCATTTCATACATGAGAAGAGCTTACTTATTATCAAATACTTCGCGTTAATGGCACTATCAACTGCTCATTGGTTCTTCCTAGACCACATAAATTGTTACCGTAGAACTTATACTATTCAATCACAACTAAGAAATGTGTATTCAATCCAAGATGTTGATAGTGTCTGAGTACAAAGTTCACAAATCTATTATTGAAATATTGAAAAGCTCTATTTGTTATTGAATATGGTGCACCATATGATTGGCCTATAACGTAAACTGATATAAATCTAAATGCGCCCAGAGCCAAAAATATATCTAATTATGATCAAACTCTGATACTACTGGTCGGTACAATTACTTTAAAAAACACATATATCACTTGGCGCGTGTCAAGTACTTTGAGTGATTTAGAAAATATAGCAAAAAAAAAAAAATATAACGACAACTGCAGGACTCGAACCTGCGCGGGCAAAGCCCAAAAGATTTCTAATCTTTCTCCTTAACCACTCGGACAAGTTGCCACTTTTTCAAAGTTTTTGTAATAAGTGTATATAGCTAAGCTACTTTTTTGTGGTTTTTAACAGAAACGGCGGCAATCTTTAGTGTGGTTTAGGTGGCGGGTTATTCTAGTAGCAAATAACTTTCACTGTGCAATCATTTCATAAATGCTACTGAGTGCGAAACTGAGTAGTATGGTGGGAAACCATATGTAAATCTCATAAGCCTCAAATACACAAATTTACACACGTATCTCCAATTACATACAACAACGCGGGTTTTCATATAGATTTTCCCTTTTCGACGGTATATATCTAGTTA
>JANIJN010000077.1:0-39652 GCA_030557975.1 Soucietia sequanensis | reverse complement strand
TTTAAACAAGAAATTCAGTTTTAGTCACAAATTTTAAGTAGCTTGGTAAAATAATATAAATATAAATATAATGTCAGTGTAAATCGTTCAATACCAATCAGTCATGTTATGTATTGATTACATCAGCCAAGCCATAGCCATGTATTATTCACAAACCGCAAATAATGATGTGTAGCATTCTGGGCTTACATTTATCATTAGTAGTTTCATTTCTGGTAATAGATTGGCGGCTCAAAATTTAAGCTATCACCATAAACATTTTCATGATACACGTTGAGTACTTACTCTACCCTTTCGCCATTCATACACTTCTATACACACGATTTTACTTAGTCTGATAAAAGCCGTTATCCTATTTGGTATTACTTTGTCTTGTCTCACTCAAGATCACTCTCGTTTTATCGAACATTTTAGATTCAAAGTTTTTTTTTTTTCACTATCTTGAATATATATTTAACTGTAATTTGATGTTTTTTCTCTATCTTGATTGTATATTCAGCTATAAGTTAGCTATGTACCTTTGAATAGCGGCTAGAAAAGGTTGCAAAAAACCTCTATGTTAGAATTAAAAAAAAAAAGTCTTTTTATATATACCGCCACCATTCAAATATTGAGCAATTTGAGAAGTTTCTAGACGGCATAACTTTCGGTTTATATGCCCGTGTGGCCTAATCGGTAAGGTGCCTTCCTCCGGCTTGAAATTTGAGTTTAGTGCTTTACTTTTCTCTCATGATGTATGAGACCAGATGGTGATTGCGGGTTCGAGTCCCGCCATGGGCTAATACTCTATCATTTTTGGAACTGTCATAGATATGAAAAACCAGCTTCAATGGTTTTTTTTTAGTTCGAAATTAGCCTAAGAATATGTCTTTCCAAAAAGTACTGATTAATTTTTAATAGATCATTGGAAATACATGTAAGAATAGGTATAGAATAAGTATAGGTGCTGAAAGATCGAAAATTTTTAAGAATAATACATCTGTGGTCACTCGTTTGTATTGCTTATCATCAAATGAAATAGACGTTACAACTCCCAGCATAGTGAAATTCTTTCAAAGAATCATGTTAGGTAGAAGCTTGATGATTATTTCGTAATTCTTGATTCTGACACATTCAGTACGTTGTGCAAATCATTACAAGAATAATGCATTGGGCAAAATAGCCTTCTGTTAGCAAACAAAATAGGTTTTATTATATGGCAATAGCATTTGTTCCATTTTACCATAAATTGCAATAAGATTCAAGTCATGACATGTTCCATTTTGAGCAAATAATTTTTGCATTGCAAGGTTGTATTTATCAAAAGAGTTTAAGGAAAGAGTTTCGATATATAATGGGAAATTATCGTTATTTTAGAAAATCGCCAGCTTACGATTTGGTGTTTCATGCTGTGAGATTTTATTTTCCATAAAAAACAAAGGATCACAAGGAAACTTCAATATTCGTAATGAGAAACGTTCATCAAATGTTGATCGTTGAAAGTCTTAAGTTTTGATCATATGGATAAGGTAAATAGTCAAATGCAAAGGATTACAATCAAATTTCATTTGATACACTTTATAGAATAGAAAGTGATCACATATGATAAAGTGAATCGATTTTTATAGTTTGAATGATATTGCTTAATTGTCAACTATTCGTTATATTATGAAATAAGCAACAAAAGTTATTTTTGAAAATCATGAACAACTCTAAAAAATGTACCGTAAACTTCCTAGCTATGTGATGATATGCCCTTGCGTACAAGTAAACCTTCTTGAAGAATTACTATGCTGAGAACCAATGCATAAGAATCATTGTAGTCTTCATTGCAATTTTCGATGTAATATTCAACTCATACTAGTTGAGTATTCAGCACGTGACTGCATACGAGGCTTCATTGACTGCTCGCACTCGGTAGGGCTCATGCCCTCAAGAAGAAACGTGACTATACCTAGCTTGAAAATTACTCGCCATTTACACGACCACCCATGAAAGAGCACTAGAACAATTGTCGAATTTTAACGCTTTGAAACCAGAAGATGTAGTAGACGCAAAAGCTGTGCGGTGAATTTTTTTTCTCATTGATATACTTGAACATTTAAAAAAATTGTTTAGAAGGCCTTTTACAAGTTTTATCTGAATTATTGTATCAAACCCCTAATAACAAAAATGGTTAAGATTAGTCAAGGTATGCATTAGTCTGATGTGAAGATTACATATTGATGTTGAATGAATTTACCGTAAAGTCTCTGACGGATGCATCATAAGTTTCATGATTGAAACTAATAGAAAATAGAAAATAGAAAATAGAAAATAGAAAATAGAAAATGTTTGAACAAAAGAATAAAGAAACACGATAAGTAAAGACCAAATCCATTATAAGAATGAAGTGAAATGTAAAACAGTCTGATATTTCATCCGTTTACAATAAACATCAAAGCGTATTTCGTTTTAATGAGTCAGAATATATTATATGTGATGATCCAAGTCTAATGAAAGTTCGTATATGGGTCTTCAAGTTTCTTTCCAACAGTGAAGATAATTTATTCAGTAAGGCAGAAAGCCAAATGAACAAATCGAACGTACACAATCAAACGAATTCTATGATTCTTAATTTGCAATACTCAAATATTCTATTTTCATCAAAGATGTTTTCGTACCTAAGGTTTCTCAATTCATAAAACATCAATATCAGTATCATAATCGATTATGACAATAATACTAACATTTTTTTTTTCAATTTAGACGTTTCTTCTTCAAGATCCAAAGCTAGAAAAGCTTACTTCACCTCATCATCTGTTGAAAGAAGAGCTTTATTATCTGCTCCATTATCAAAAGAATTAAAAGAACAATATAAAATTAAATCTTTACCAATCAGATTAAACGATGAAGTTTCAGTTGTTAGAGGTTCTAAAAAAGGTTCTGAAGGTAAAATTTCTTCAGTTTACAGATTAAAATTCGCTGTTCAAATTGAAAAATTACAAAAAGAAAAATCTAACGGTGCTTCAGTCCCAATTAACATTCATCCATCTAAAGTTGTTATTACCAAATTACATTTAGATAAAGATAGAAAAAATTTAATTGCCAGAAAAGGTGGTAAATTAGAATAAATCAATTAACCATTCAACATTTCTTCAAATTAAAAAAAAATTAATATAGTATATTATAAATATAAATATATTTCAATTAGTGTAATAAATCGATTTTTGTATTATATATCACTGTAAATAAATAGCACAATTACGACGGAGTTCGTGCTATGGCGTTTACTTCGAATCCCGAATACTTGATATTCAATTTCGAGTACGTATTATGTCCTGAAATAGCATCTCCAAGTAAGTAGTCATTTATCAATCTGGAGTAGGTGACTTTCTTGAAGTAATATCAACCTTTGCTTAATGCAAGTCAGTTGTTCAACTTGCCTTTGTCTTCTTTCATTCAATTTTGTGAACAACCGAAAATTCCAACAGCAATGCGAACTTTCAAAATCGAGTAGGGCCTTTAACTAACCTGGGGTATAAAATAGAAATAAGTGTTAATATATGTATATGACCATTCACACACACACACAGTCACATACCTATAACATTTGAACCATCTATTTCAGCTATATAATGTCAGGCCCTGCTTCATCGGCAATTTCAGATGATGATTGTGAACTTTACTATGGATTTGGATCCTCACCAATTGAAAGAAACTCGTCAACTTCAAATTCATCCAGAAGAACGAAGAAAAGATGGTCATTTCATAATAATTCAAAACCTAACTTGGTAGAATTACCATCAGCTGTCTCCAAAACAAGAAGGCTAAGTGATATAACTGCAGATGGTGTTCATAATGAAGTTGATCCAAATCATATCTCACCAGCTCAATTATATTCTACTGAATCAGGTAGATTATTTCATGCTGGTAAAATTTGTATTTGTTTAGCAGGTTTACCCGGAAGAGGCAAAACTCATTTATCAGTTTCGTTGACTAGATATTTGAGATGGTTGGGAGTTAAAACTCAATCATTTCATTTGGGTGATTATCGTAGAGCATCAGCAGAGAATGATGATTTACATCATGATTTATTTATCCCCACCCCTAATGATCCAAAGGCTAATGAATTTAGAAGAAAAATCGTGGATGATTGTCTTAATGATGTGCTTAATTTTTTCAAACACGATAAGGGTCAAGTTGTTATTTATGATGCTGTTAATGCATTACCCGAATATAGATCAGAATTACATAAAACTTTTAATGATTTAAACATTCAAACGTTATTCATAGAATCATTAGTCACTGATGATTCAATTATCTTGAAAAATATGGAAGAAGCGGCAAGATCTTCACCTGATTATAAAAATTGGGATTATAATAAAGCCTATAAAGATTATAGTGAGAGAATTAATTTCTTAGCTCCATACTATAGAGAAATGAATGAAGAAGATAACAATAATAATCTATCGTATATAAAATTCATTAATTTTGGTGAAAGAATTGAATTACATAATTCAAATTATGGTTATTTAATTAATAAAGTTGTTTTCTTCTTAATGAATTCAAGAATTAAATCAGGTTCAGTTTTTTTTGCAAGATGTTATAAAAATGATTTAGAATATGGTCAAGACCCACCATTAGATGCTTCTGGTATAAAATATGCTAAAAACTTGACAAAAACTTTGATGAAGTATTTAGATAGTCAAGGTAAGAATTATTTTGAGTCAACCGATCCAAAATCAACAAATTTAGAAACAAAACCAATGTCAATTGGTACATTTCAAACTAATAAAGTTGACAACCCTAAAAATAGACCAAGACCCAAAAGTAGGAGGCAGTTATCCATTGATGAAAAACACCCAACTGCAGGTGTTGATGGGGTGTATGATGATTCGATTGTCGTTTGGACTTCAGTTAAAAAAAGAACCATTGAAACCACTCAATTTTTCGCCCAACAAAACATTAACATAAGACATAGAATTCAATTATCACAAAAGAATCCAGGGATTGTAGGGCAAATGTCAGATGAAGAAATAAAAGAGAAATTCCCTACTCAATATGAACAATTTTTAAAAGATCCTTATCATCATAGATTTTCAAGATCAGAGTCTTATCATGATTTGGCAATTAAGATTGAACCACTTATATTAGAAATGGAAAGAATGAGTGGTGATATTTTGATTATCGCTGATGATACTGTTTTAAAGGTTTTCTACGGTTATTTATTAGCTTGTTCTTGTTATGATATCCCGTCATTAGAATTCCCCACCGATGAAATCATAGAAATCAAGTTTAACGCTTACTCCAATACGGCTAATAGAATTCCAATTCACGATTTTAACGATGAGTAATCAAGGCAAAAGTAGAGTGCATTATTTTTTATAGGTTTTATAAATATCGTATTAATATATTCTTAACAAAATACCTTAGACATATGAACCCGTACATCTATTTCATTTCTTTTTTTGCTATCAATTTTTTTTGAAACCACAACTTCACTGATCCAAGCTTATTATTCAGTATTAACCAAATTTCAATACTTAAAAATTAGACTCCCAATAATGTCACCCTTAATACCGATAGCCACTTATCACTCTCCTGATATTGCTCATAATTTTCACCCTGGTGATGGTCCTCATACAACCAATGGTAAAACGACACAAATATCGGATATCGTTATACAAGCCGGAGGTGAAGATAGAGATAAACCCAGCAGTGCTAAAAACACAGAATTGGGTGATTTAAGAAGTCAGTTAACGTCATTACAAGATCAAATTAATATATTTTTAACGGAAAGAATGAATGCTGAAAAGAACAAAAGTAATAAACAAAATGAGGAAGATGATATTGAGAGAAGAATCTTAGATGATGGTGTCGACGAAGATGACAGTGATTGAAGAGTTACACGAAAAAACAAAATATTTATTATAGCATAATCAATAAAAGAATTAATGAATCATGATATGATCTATGGTACATAATGTAAACTAAACACATGACAGACTTTTTAACTTGATAGATGAGTTTATTTTTCACCGCCAACTATTTTAGTCATATTGCTGACTGTGTTGTCTAAGGTAGTTTGTAAATAATCTTGCTTTGTTTTCAAATTTTTTTGAGCGTCTTTGAATTCTTTTTCATCTTTACTTATTGTATTTATATAAGTACCGACATCAGTTTGAACAAATGCTTTACCAATCCCTTGCCAAACATGATCTTCATTACCTTTTGTTAAAGTTTTCAAGTTCTTGGATGTGTGGTTAATTAAATTTAAATTAGTGTCAATTCTGTCTAATTGTAAATTACACATGGACAATTCAGCTTTAGTCTTGTTTAATTGACTGTCCATCTCCATTAGTAGTTTTTGTAAAGCTTCCGGGTTAAATGACATCTTGAATCTGGCCTTTTATGATTGTGTATATATAAGTGAATTTAATTGATTTACAGCCTAATGGTTATATACAAGTGGAATGTAAATCAAGTTTTAAGACTAAAGAGTAATTAGTCCTTCAAGATTTTGTCTAAATTCGATCAAATTTTGTTTTTGTGAGTAAAATCATAGATTTTTTTTGCCCACATTAGACTTTTCACTCATTTGAGTATAATTAGTCATTACTTAAGAGTAGGATACAGACACATAAACACATAGTCACCAAAAGTCAGTACAATGTTAAGAACTTTGAATAGATCTACAGCGAATACGATACTAAATGTATCCTCGAGACCTAGTATATACTCTCGGGGATTACGTTCTGCGACCAGACTTTTAGCCACAGATGGATCGTTAAAAGCATTTATTCCTCAAAAAGCAACACCTTTGGGTGTTGATAGTACAGTTGAGTCAAATATTCCAAGTGAAACCAACAGATTAGCAAAGACACTTACTAAATTTTGGGAAACCGTTGATACTAAATATAATGAAGCCACCAATGAGTATGAAGTTCAATTAGACGGTAAGACGTTGAAAACCCCCTTGGGTTTCCATTTGAAATTACCTACCACTAAGAAACAATTAGCTTATCTTATTGGTCATGAATGGGCCAATATTCCAGATTTGAAAATTAAAACCAACACATTGCCATTAACATCCATTGCAGCAAGATCAATAGATTTAATCAATATAAACAGACAAGGTGAAAGCCATCCTGACTTAATTGCCAAAGTTGGTAATTTAGAAGATATCAAAATCAACTTACTCAGATACTTTGATACTGACACCTGTTTAATTTTCACCATTTTAGAGGAATTTAATGGTAAGTTGAGAAGTAAACAAGATGAGCTATACTTACCATTGATCAAAGAGTTCGAGTCATTTTTCACTGCTTATGCAAGAACAAAACCTGAACAATTATTACCAAGTCCAGACCATGAAGTAAAAATCAACTACCTTGATTGTGAGACGGATGGTTTAAGAGGTAACAAACAATCTATCACGACCCAAAACATCGTGTTAGACTGGTTAAACAATTTACCAATATACGATTTAGTTGCATTGGAAAAAGTAGTGCTATCTTCAAAGTCATTCTTATGCGGTGCATCAATCTTACGTTCGTATTCAGCCAACCCCGAGCTTATTAAATCGTTATACCAAGTCAACAAATCAAATCCAGAAGAACACTATTACAAGTCTATCGAGGAAATCATCGAGTTGGGTAACTTGGAAACTATTTATCAAATTCAAGAATGGGGAGAAGTTGAAGATACTCATGATGTAGACAAAGTTGATTGGTTGAGAAATTTAACCAGTGCTGCCATCCTTTGTCACTAATCATGTAATTTCCATGGACTAAACCTTTATAATCCAAACCCATTAACTATATATAACTCTGTAAATAATTAACTAGGTAAAATGTTTATCTGAAATACCGCACCCGTACACCAAAAATACACCATTTTTTTTCTATAAACAAAAAAAAAAGAAGGCATAACAAAAAATCTGTTTGAAACACGATAAACAAAGTAATAAGGTTCTTTTCCAGTAGAATAATAAAGCTATTCATAGTTGCCTCTGTATTAATTAAGCATTGGTCATATATCATTCTCCTTGTTCCTATAATTCAATACCAAACATATTGTATACTTCATTTCCAAATCTCGCGGCTTCCTATTCACAAATATTATAAATTAAAGTGAACATTGGCAGCTAACTTTTATTCATCATCTTCAATTCAATCCTTGTATTATATCCTACTTTATCTTTCGGTTTTTTTCGCTTGAATTTATTCATTTTTTGGGGGTGTTTATTTAATTTTAATTTCATATAAATTCTAATAGTTATCCTATTGTTTTTGACGCGTTATAGCATAAAACTTTATGATAAAGCCATACTTTTTCAAATAAAATGGAGCGTGATACCTCCAACAATACAATCACCGAAGGCGGCGACCATGATGAAATAAACTCACGTAATCATAACAATAGTCATAATAACAATCATAAAATATATTTGTCAAGGTCTCAATCGAAAGATGAGATAGACAATAAGGACGATTCTGAACGGGATTCTAAACTAGATTCATCAATTGATGAAATGACCAGTGATAACGGTCAAGCTCGTGAAGATAAAGACATTCATTTAGATGGCCAAGTTGAGCAAAATGAGAATCAACCGCAGAATAATGATGAAAATGATCTAAGTGATGAATCCGCATTCATATCAACAGAAATTCCAAGACGAGTCAAAGTTTATCTACTACAAGGTGACGATTGGCTTGATAATGGAACTGGATACTGTACTGGTGAATACTCTACGGAATTAAAAAAGCCGTATTTTATCGTTAGAAACGAATTGAATTCAGAGGACATAATTTTGAAAACTTTTCTTGAAGGTCCTATTCAATATCAAAGACAACAAGAAACCCTTATTGTATGGTCGGAATCTTCTGGTAAAGAAATCGCGTTATCATTTCAAGAGACTGATGGATGCGCAGAAGTTTGTGAGTTCATAATAAAAGCTCAACAACAAGATTATAGTCCCGAAATATCTTTATATTATGTAATACAAAACTCAGATAATGAGATCACGGGACAGAATAGTGGAGATTTAACTGAATTGGTCACAGGGCCAATAGCGTTTCCAGAGGAGCCAAATACAACAAATCTTGACGTCATCTTTGACACTATAAATCATTGCACGAATTCTCAATTCACGAGAACAGGTTTACTGAAATTCATGATTGAAAATAAATACTTTGATAAACTAATTGATATATTCTATCAATCTGAGAATGAGAAAAAATTGCAAAACTTATTTGTTTTATCAGAAATCATAAAAACCTTGATACTATATAATGAACCAGCACTCATAGAAGACATTTTATCAAGCGAAGCCAGAATTTTTGGATTAGTTGGGATACTTGAGTACGATTCTGAATGTCCAAATTTCAAAGCATGTCATCGAGAATTTTTGAAAGAAAAATCCAAATTCAAAACCGTAATTGACATACCAGACTATACCGATAATGAAACCATAAGTGACAAGTTAACCGAATCCACCAACCAAAATGATAGTGAGAACAACTTAAATATTTTCAAGAAAGATTGTTATTTTAATTTCTTGAAAAATTTCGTATTAACCAGATTTTTGGATGATCAAACTTTCAATACTTTGAGCTCGCTCATATATTATAATCAAATGGATATTATCAATTTTTTGAAAGATTCTGAAAGAAGCGATAACTTTTGTGACAAATTATTCAACATGTACGATGACAGTGATAAAAATGATATCAATGGTAATGTTGACGATCATGATAAGAATGATAACAACGAGAAATACAATTACGAAAATGAAAAGGAATACGTGATATCTAAATCGACAGATTTCTCCATGGAGAATGACATAAGTTCAAACCTTAGTATAGATGAACAAGTTCACAATGGTAACACTAAACCAACCAAAGAAATCAGCATTGAAACCAAAAGAGATGGTGTTAAAATGCTACATCAATATGTGTTGATAACTAAACCTCTTCAGCCACACACGAAGTCTGACTTTTTCGCAGTACTTGTTAGATCTGGGTTATTCAAAATGATTAGTTTTGCATTAAAAGATTCTGACAGTAACATAAGAGTTTTAGGTACTGAGTTAATCGTAATCATCATTGAACAAGATGTATCATTAGTTAGTTTTATTGATAAAGATACCAATGAAAAATCAATTGATAATCTGGATCCACCGGCATTGGATCTTGCTACGGCTGCGGCATCGTCATCAATGAACGACATTGAAAAGGAAGAAAAAACCACTGAACAAAGACCATTAAAGCTTAAATTATCGGACGATATGACTCTCAGCTTGATTTTAAGTAAATTATTACTTGAAGATAAGAATTCTGGATTGAAAATTCAAGCATTTGAAGCACTTAAAATTTTACTTGATTCGAACATTGCATCAAATACGGCATTATCGACTTTCAATGGTAACTTTGATATGGATAATGAATCCAGATCAAGTAACAATTCACAAAATGAATTTCAGTTAGACATCTTGAAAGATGGATTAAATAAATTTGCAGATGGTGAGTCTCCAAATGAGAATAGTGATGAATGCATACCTGAAGATATTAACAATATAAATACAACAAATTATTTTGAGGCATTTTATCAACAAGTAGCTCCAAATTTATTTAAAGATTTTGTATTATTAAAAAATTCAAGTATTAATTATCAAGATGAAAATATTCAAGACGAAGACGCAGCATTTATCATCAAAAAAATTAAAAATGATGAAATTCTTTACCAATACCTTTGTGAACTTATATCTTTTTGTACAAGACAACACGAAACATATATTTCGAGGCCCTTTTTTCTTGAAAATGATATACTATTAGGTATGGCCAAATTGATAATATCGAACGTCAAACTCACATTAAAGTTAAGTGCAATCAGATGTTTGAAAAGTATCATATTATTGAACGACGATTTTTATACAAGATACATAATAAACAATAACATTTTGGACTATTTTTTCAAATTTTTCAAGTCAATTATAAAATTTAATAATTTGTCCAATTCAACATGCCTTGATTTTTTGGAAATGATAATTAAGAACTGTGATGAAAATATAAATCATGGTGAAAGACATAATTTTAAATTGTTGGCAAATTATGTTTATGATAATTATAAGGAAATTTGTGAAAATGAAATTGATTATGTCTCTACTGGTAAAGATCTTATAATTTTAGTGGAAAGTGGTTTTTATGACAACAATCAAAATGATAACACCAAACAATTTGGAATAAGTACCGATACAACTTTTGATTCCGAAGATGAGGAATTCCTAAATAATGGAGGACATAACGTATCAACACCAATCAAGAGTGAAAGCGAAGGAGAAGGAGAAGATCAAGAAGTTGAATCATTCAAAGATCAAGAGAATAAAGTACACGAAGGATCCTCACCAATATCAGAAATTAATACAGATATTGACGCTAGTGGCATTCCCTCGAATGAACAAAACAATTCATCACCTACAAATTTGTTCAAGGACATAGAAAGGGATATGGCAGGTAAAAACAACGTGAAGAGACAAAGGGAAGATGACGACGAAGAATACGTTGGTCAATCGACAAACAATCCCCAAGAGCACGATATAAAAGACGGCGAACAATCGAATGATAAAGAAAAGAAAAATGATACAAGCGAGGATCAAAATATTACTGAAGAAATCAATACTCAATCACAACCAAATGATACAGGAGAATCTCCAACCGTTAAAAAGATGGCATTGGATAAAGAAAAATCATGATCCATCAAATTCTTGAATGAATCTAGGTATATATATCCTAATTTTTTTCCTTTTTTTTCCTATTTTTTCCTTTTTTTTCTTTTTTTTTCTTTTTCTCTCTGTATCTTTATAAAACAAATCCTCTCTTCTTATAGAAATGAATGATTCAAGATTGAAGAAATGCAAAATAGCATTGGTGTAGATTGATCAAGTAAAGTCAGTTCCTCGGAGAAAACAGAAAAAAAAAACTGTAACGCGGGGTTGAAAAAGCGTTAATTATTATTATTTAAAGTATGATTTCCTCCTTTTTCTAATTTTCTACAGAAACTTTTAATTACGTTTATTTCATTACTTTTTATTACTTCCATTCCATTCATTATCAGAGAACAGTATGGGGTTGGACCAGTCATTTGTTCATAACAGTAGTTGGAAGCCCGGATTATTCGAAGGAAAAGTTGTATTTGTTACTGGTGGTGCCGGTACTATATGTAGAGTACAAACCGAGGCACTTATTCTATTAGGAGCAAATGCAGCAATTGTGGGTAGAAACGAAGAGAAGACGACAAAAGCAGCTGAAGAAATGTTATCATTAAGACCGGGTTGTAAAGTGATAGCATGTCCAAATACAGATGTAAGAGACGTACAATCAATAGCTAAAGCGGTTAATAAAACGGTTGAAGAATTGGGTAGAATTGATTTTGTTATTGCTGGAGCTGCAGGTAATTTTTTAGCAGATTTCAATCACTTATCATCTAATGCTTTCAAATCGGTGATTTCAATTGATTTGTTAGGTTCTTTTAATACAGTCAAAGCTACATTCGATCAACTTAGAAGAAACAAAGGAGCTATTTTGTTTGTGAGTGCAACATTACATTATTATGGTGTTCCGTTTCAAATACACGTTGGAGCTGCAAAAGCTGGAGTTGATGCTTTATCAAATGCATTGGCCGTTGAGTTAGGTCCCTTGGGTATTAGATCCAATTGTGTGGCTCCTGGTCCAATTGAATCAACAGAAGGTATTGAAAGATTGGTACCTGATATCGAAGGATTGAAACAGAAAGTCCCCTTACAAAGATTAGGAACCACTTTGGATATTGCAAATGCAACCGTGTATCTATTCTCACCAGCCTCTAGCTACGTTACCGGCACGGTTCAAGTTGTAGATGGAGGTTCGTGGCATACTGGTTCTTCTAATAAACTGTATCCTGTCGTTCTTACCGAAAGAAACTCACAACAAGTTACCAAACTATAGTACGTCCTTTCTATCATCTTTCCATCTAACTGATCGTTTACCCATACACCTATTTATCTATATATCTACTTCTATGTCTTCACTTCTACTCAATCTAGTTTGCATCATGTCTCCATATATCTCCATATATTTGTTCTTATCCTGGTAAAAAGTCGTGTGTATATAACCAATCCTGTGTATAAACCGCGATCTACTCTTTTTTTTTTTTTATTCTGTGTTGATTGGAATCACCAGCATGTTTTTTTTAAAAATTGATATTCAAAGATAAACTTGGTCTGCAATCATCTTCAAGTCACACGATAAAATAAAGCTTTACAGTGACGACTTGACATTGGAAGCTATTCAAGAAAAGAAGACTTTGTTTAATTCTCATTTTCATTTCATTTAACTTCAATTAGGTAATTATAGACTTTTAGTATAGAATTTTTGTCCTTATCAACAAAGCCAAAAACAACAAACTATACACTTTATCATATAAACAATACATATATTATACATGCATATATAACTTGACACTGAAACAATTATTTCATTATGTCCATAGATCCAGATACTCGTAGGAAATTGTTAACTTTGCAAAAAAATGGTGGTAACAAAAAATGTTTTGATTGTGATGCACCAAATCCACAATGGGCTTCACCAAAATTTGGTATTTTCATTTGTCTTGAATGTGCTGGTGTACATAGAGGATTAGGAGTACATATTTCATTTGTTAGATCCATCACCATGGATCAATTTAAACCAGAAGAAACTTTAAGAATGGAAATAGGTGGTAATGATAAATGTAAAGAATATTTTCAATCAAATGGTATTGATTTATCATTACCAACAAAATCAAAATTTGATAATTACGTTGCTGAGGATTACAAAGAAAAATTAACATCAGAAGTGGAAGGAAGAGACTTTAACCCAAAGGATCATACTGGTGAAACTTTACCAACTCTTGAACCTATAAATAATACATCATACAATAATAATAATAATAATAATAATAATAACAATAATATAAAGTCTTCAAGTATATCCAGTAATGATGCAACTAGTTCACAACGTGGAGGTCCACTTTCAGATGAACAAAGAATTAAAAATGAAACATACTTTGCTCAACTTGGATCAGCAAATGAAACAAGACCCGAAAATTTACCACCATCTCAAGGTGGTAAATATGCTGGATTTGGTAATACCCCAGCACCTCAACAAAGTTATGGTGGTAATGGTAATGGATCGGGAAATGGTGGTACATTAGCTTCATTTTCACTTGATAAATTTCAAAATGATCCATTAGGTACATTCACAAAAGGTTGGGGATTATTTTCATCAACAGTTGCTAAATCAGTTAATGAAGTTCATGAATCAGTGATTAAACCAGGTATCAATCATTTACAAGAAAGTGAATTGAGTAATGAAGCTAAAAGAGCCATGGCTCAATTTGGTCAAAGAATGCAAGAAACTGGTAAATATGGTCATGAAACTTTTCAAACATTTACAGAAAATAATAAACATTTATTTAATGGATCAAATGAAGATTCTGAAATTAAACCAGCTTTTGGTTTAAATAGACCTCAACAAAAGACAAAATTACAAAGTTTTAGTGGCGGTAGTTTAAATTCAAAAAGTAGTTTAAATAATAAGAAAAATGATGATTGGAAAAATGATGATGATAAATGGGATGATTTTTAATTGAAATGTTTTAAAAAGATATATATAGATTCAATTTTTTTAATCTATTTTTTTTTTTTTTTTATTTATTCGTTTGTTAATTTATTAGTTTTTAAATTTTGTACATTTGTATTTGACTTTAAGTTGACTTTTACTATACATATTTTACTATATTGTTTAAGTATTTTTGTAAATACCATGAAAATGGTGTATTGTTTGAAGTGAGCAAGTATATTAAATTTAATGATGAAATACAAGTTCCAAGACTGCAAACCAAGTAAGCCTAATTGATGACATAAAATGTCAAAGAATTATTTAACTTCCATGGTATGCTTAGAAAACACAAATTTAGTTTCCATGTTAACAAATTGTGAGTTCGTTTTTAAAGCATGTAATTACAGGTATTGATTTATGAGATGACGACCGCTTTTATGATAATTCACAGTCTCACACAACACGTATAAGGAATCTGAGGTTCAAATGAAATGTAGCGTAAACATTATGATAAAGCATAGAGCATGAATATAATGGAACATAATGAACTTATGCATTGACTTGTTCAGGATCGTGATTAAACTCGAAATTTTACATCAGCATTACTTAATGAATTGTTGAAATTGACATCTTTGTCATTATTCTCTATTTTTTATGAGCAATTACACGATTGTTTTGATTACATGTATGAATATGTGTTCAGTTGAATCAAGATATGAATAGTTAGATTGAACTAAACTATTAGTTGATGAATTTTAGGTAAAATTCTATAAGCATTTCCACAAATTTCACACTATGGTACTATCTAACTTTATTCATTAACAAACTCACGATGTGACATGTCAAGTGATTGTATATTGAATCAGTGACACAATTAACTCATTCTATGTATATCTATTATTAAAATAAAATGGGAAGTGACAAATATAGAATGTAAATGATTTTGAACACTTATCACTAATTAATAATAGTACCTTACAAGCAAGTTTATTCATAAAGACTACACTTAAATTCAGGAAGAATATCTATTTTTACCAGAAAATTGAAATTTTCAGGAAGTTAGCTGCAAATGATGGTATAACTTAAATCACAAACAATAGTTATATTTTGAGATAGTATTAGTCTTAAACAAGTAATGGACATGCTATATCCAGCAACCGCAAATCATACGAGAAAAATCAAACTAACTTAGTTGTAATATTTACATTGATTTACTTTACCATCGTGCTTGGCCTGTTATGCCATGAGTCAATAACTCATGTATGTGCCAGCAATTGTATCATTTTTCATGTAGAAATTTCTAGCAAGTTGAGATAATAAGATAGAACCCATTTTGTTTTATCCGATATTTCGTAAAAATAAATCTTTTATAAACCCGCTTTCAGGGGTAAATATGTAAATTTTTTCACTTTGGACGGTTCTTAATAATTTAGAGTGAATTTTACAATATTTTATACATAATTTCTGGATGTAAATTTAGATGAGTTTACGAGATTGTTGATACTTCTAACCAATACATAAAGGGAGGTTATATGGCCATTTATGTAGCACTGAATAGTTTCATAATAAAATGATATGTGAATGGGTACCAACACAAATGCACAGATGCAAAAATTGATTGACCCCTAATAAATACGTGAATCATAACAATAACACCACCACCCAATTCATAAAAAGTAATAACAAAAGCACAAGAAACTTTATCAAGTCATCTATATCCAGAGACTGATGTTCTGCTATAGTATACCATGAAGTAGTAAGTAGTAAGTGCTATTGGTCAAATGTGATATAGTATGAGTTGCGAAAAATTTAATTTTCCATTCGGAAATTAACGAAAACTCTCCACCAATAGCAACAAGTCACCGTATGTAACTCAAGAAAGTTGAGCAATGTTTACCTACTTCAGATCTGAAAAGTATGCCAATGTTGTGATTGTTGAATTATGTGAATAAAATTTGTTGGTTAAATTTATATCCCGCTAATTGCCGAACCCTGAAAAGGAAATTCATTAAACTGGGTCAAAATGTTAATCAAATGCTCTTTATGATAATATCAAGTATATATAACATAAAGTTGTGGTCACATTACTCATCACTGATTGGTTAGCTACAATACAAGCTAGACCCTTTTATGAGTTGTCCTTAAATGTGTTTGAATTTTTGTCCTTTTGTTACTACTTTTTATTTGTTTGAGACTTAAATACATTCTCTTTATTATCAATTTTACATTGTTAACTTTGACCCTTTATTGGTATTAATTGTTTGATGAATGATCTTATGAATATTGTTCAAGCAAGTGACCAATTTCATTAGGTTATTAACAATATATAAACAAAGTTTGCTTATCTTGAACAATCTTTGTTTATAAATTGACTATGTTTGTTGAGATTGTTCTATTCTATTGTTAAATAAGCAAGTGATGAATTTCATAATTTACAATTTGTTTCCTTTCTCCATTCATTGTTTAATATTTCATTTCTTTACAATTGGAATAAATTTGTCTCGTAATAAATTGTTCAAATATTTGAATTGATTTATTGTATGTAAATTTCCTTAATTCAAATTCTTTG
Organism: Soucietia sequanensis; assembly: GCA_030557975.1. Lineage (NCBI taxonomy): Eukaryota > Fungi > Ascomycota > Pichiomycetes > Serinales > Metschnikowiaceae > Soucietia > Soucietia sequanensis. The sequence goes on along the minus strand of JANIJN010000077.1, from coordinate 22,486 downwards.
TTATACTTAAGGTTTGAACCACTTTTTTTTATTCTTTACTATTGTTCTTTATCTTATGACTACATAAAGAATTAATTATTTGAAATGAACAATTCGTGAAAACCTTTCCTATTGTTTTGTATGAATGAACCTATGAATATTCTATGAGTATTGTTTCGTATGAATCATGTTTAAAAATTCTTCTATCTTCATTTCAGGGTATTTTATGGGGAATGTAATGACTACTCTAATTTTAGAATCATTGTTTTCAATGATTTATTATCACCTGATGGATTTTTGAATAGACTTAAGCTTTCATGTATATGGAGTTATTAAGCAATTGCAAATGCAAATGCAAATACAAAAGCAAATGTCAAGAAGATGTAAAGATAGCTAAAAGTTAAGTAAATGTAACCAAAGTAATATTTTACCATACCATGAATTAGTATTGCATCTAAGATTTATATGTTGTATTATAGAATTGAAGATTCACTAGAACGCTTTAGGTTACCCTTTATTTTATTTTTTTTATTCTTTTTGGTAGTAATGCATGTCATATTAAAATATATATAATAAAATAAATAATAAAGAAATAAAGAAATAAAGAAGTTCCAACCATGGAATAAGTGCCAAAGGCAAAAATAGTAAAAAGAAAAGAAAAAATAGTAATAGATAAAGAAATGCTAATTTCGAAATAACTCAAGTTATTTTAAAAAAACGAAAAATTGAATAATCATATAATTGATTAATATAGTAATCAATTTAATATAATATGAAGAATGGAATGACGATTGAAGTGAGAATTTATATTATTTTTGGTAAATTTTTTGAATGTAGGTAATTTTTGTAAGTTGATGTAAATTATTCTATATTTTTTCAAGATCACCAATAATACCAGTAGATTTTAAATTTTTTGTTAAAGATTTATATAATTCAAATTCATCTTTAAAAGTTTGATAAGAATGGAAATAACTATCTTTAATATAAAAAATTCTAATGAAAGGCCAATTTAAAATCCAATCAATAAATCCAACATCTCTTGAAACTGAAATAATGGTAAAATAAATTAAACCAAGTAAAGCACCAAACATAACACCAACCATAACTTGTTGACTAGTATGATATAAAAGGTAAACTCTTGAAGAAGCAACAAGAATACTTATTGTAAACAAGATTGAAATACCTAAATATTTTTGAAAACAATTCAAATGATTCATTTTAAATAAAAAGATACAAATAAAGTAAGCTGAGAAAAATCCCATAAATTGTGAATGAGCAGATGGCATACCATAAGTTAAACTATATGAACCAGTACCGAACTCTTTATGAAAATCAGGTCTTGGTTGTTTGATGATTTTTTTAATGATTTTATTGGTAATTTCACCAATTAAATGACCACCAACAACAATAACTGGTTCAATTTCTCTAGTTAAAAGAAACCATGATGTATAAAATACCATAACGTAAATTGGTAAAAGTGAGAAATGAACCGAGAGTACTGATATTATATCCTTTGGATCATAAAGAATGTAAGTGTGATCAAAAGGTACAGGGTTGTACTTGATATCAGAACCGAAATAAGTTGGCATGTCAGCGAGTTGTGGTTGTGGTTGTGGTTGTGGTTGTAGTTGTAATTGTACTTGTAGTAATTGTAGGAAGGGAATGTGACTTAAAGAATGTTTCACCAGGGTATATAATCTTCTTTTCTTATTCTTATGAATAAAGTTTTGAAAGCGAATGTGATGACTTTGATGACAGGGTTCTGTCTTTATATATATGTATATTTTATGAAGATATTTTATGAAGTTGAAAAGATAAATGCAAGGAAAGAAATTATGAATATTCGTGATTATTATTTGAAGATTAAATACGAAATTGGATTAATATATATGAATTGGAATGGAAGGAATTCTTAATAAATTCAATAATGGGACATAAATATAGAAGAAAGTTTTTTACGGTAAGTAAAAGCAAACAATTATGGGAATATTTTAAAAAGAAAACATCCGAATGTAGGATGAATTAAATGAGGTAATAATGACAATAACAATGTGAATGAGTGGAATGGGTAATGTTGATGATGTGAAGCAATTGACCAAGTCTTAGTCTTGATATGAAGGGGTAAAGAATGGGTAAATTTTGTTAATTGTGATTGTACTTGTGATTGTAAATGTTAAATATGTTTTTCATTTATTTTTTAAACCCAATTTGAAAGCGGTTAAATTGAGGAATTAAAAGACACCAAGATGCAGTAAATGAGATTAATGTGAATGTGGAAGTGGACTAATTATACAATTTAATGCTTATCGGTTAATGTTAGCACCAGATGCTGGATGAATGGTGCTCAATGGTTACAAACACTTAAAACCCTTCCAAAAATAAAAAAATGGAAAAAAAGTGAAAAATCGCGATTTTTGTGGTTATCACAAACAATGAAACACTCAACAATAAAGGAGACTAGACAAGACAAGAAAAGACTAGGCCAGACAAGAGAAAGTGATGCTGATGGGAGAGAACATGTGGATGTGGATGTGGATGGCTTGGGAGTACGACCAATCATGCACAAGGTTGTAGACGAGCAGAAACCTACTCAGCTTTTCATTTATGTCCCATGTCCCATGTCCCATGACCAGAACAAGACCAGCTTGACTTGATGCAAAGACTATATGGTTAAAAATAATGTTTAAATCCAATTGCAATGCCTTTCCTAGTGTTTTTGGTCACTGACGGTATCATCTTGAAATTAAACCCAGCATAACGTGCTTTACATGAATCCTACATTAAAAATTAAATAATACCCTTAATGTTCAACTAAACTTGAAAATCTCATCTGTTTATCAAGTGAAATTTTCAACTATACATATACATATCTTGCATAGCTTCAACTATCAATCATATAAATCCGTACCATATACAACTTGACCATTTAAAACTGATGGAATCGAACATCTACTTGACTGAACTAACATTTTGAGAAGCAACTGATAATGAACTACGTACTTCAGTTGACAACTCTGATTTGAAAGTTCTTGTATTGTATATTCATAAATCATCAACACTATTTTTATGCTACCAATTTAATCCCTTTCGGTACTTTCATCTATGTATAACCTTGCCTCATCCTATATTTCTTGCTTACCCGAAATCTTCATCTGGTTTATACCATTGGAAAATAACTGTATTGAATATATAACTATAAACGGTTTATTTGGTACTTGCAAATCACTTAATTTAACCCCATTTAGGTGATTTCTCCATGTTATCTTCATATACTTTTGTTATTTGGCGTTATCGTTAATCCCTTCGATTCAATTTGTCCCAATGCGGTAATTTTTTCTGTATTGTTTTTTTTTTTTTTTTTTTTTTTTGCGGCCACAAACACCTTAAAAGTTATAATCGCCAATTTTATTTCTATCTTCGTCAATCTCGTCAATATTTGGGATGTGATGAACCTCCTTCTATATCAGTGATGGCGTATAACCTCATCATATTGAACTTCGGCTAATCTCATTATCACACAACCATTTATTCCTTAATTCGCAAAAAAGTTCTGATTTTATTCAATTGTACTTATTACTCCTTCATTGTATCTACAATGCCGTAGCCTATTTTTCTTATTTCTGTTATTGCTTTCTTGTGATATCCTAATGATCAGTGTCTAGCTCATATACTAATTCTTTAAATATCTCTTATAATCTAAATCACTAATAATTCCTCACATTGTATTTCTTGCCCATCAGACGCGTGGGGTTTTAAAGTTATGGTATTGTATTGTGATTCGTTAACATATACGTATGTATTGTGATTCATTAACATATACGTACTCTCTGAATACTTTGATTTCATATACGGTAATTAATGATTGATCCAGATTATTGTAGATCAATGAACTCAATTCACAATGAAATAATTCGAAAGTCATCAATATTTTTGAATATATACAATAGATTGTGATTTATATTACAGCTTAGATATGCAACATATGACAACCAGCTGTTACATCATTCAACACATTTAAATGAAAAGTATACAACTTACTTGAAAATTTATCTATTGTGCAATAATAATCTTGAAATAATCATCTAGATCTCACATAGGATTTACAAAGGTATGTTTATTAAATATACATATAAAAATTCTAACAAGATATTATATAGACTTAAGATTAGACTAACATTATATCATTACTATCGCTGAATATTTTCAACTATTCTCAACTAACTCTTATTTATTCAAACTATTTCTAACTAATATTAACTAAAAATATATTCACTGTATATTACCGAGACAATACATGAAAATCTTTATCAAAATTTACAACGTAAAACATAACAATAACTTGAAAGTCACCCTTACTCAACAACGTAAATTTTATTTGAACATTCACCTTATTAGAGCAATCTCATAAAATATCACACTGTAATAATCACCACCTTAAAATAATAATACATTGTATATAATTATGTAAAAATTTTGTATATGTATAAAAGAATCATGATATTTGAGACGTGAGAGATAATAATGTGATAAATAGAGATGCAAATATAATTTTACTTACATTATGTAAATAAAATTACGTGAGAAAATAGTGAAAAGTATAAACTTGAGAGACATGAGAGGGGACATTAATCTATGAATTTCATAAGAAAAAGTTAAAAACATGAGACATGATAGAGGTTAAAAGAATAATTAAAATAGAGATATTTGAAATAAAATGATGAAGAGATGTATGAGAATGAGATTGAATAGAGATGACAAGAGGTAAATTAGAATAAAGGACAAAAAAAAAAATAAGCAGTAGGACTAATAAAAAAAAAAAATAAAAATCAATGTTTAGAGAAGAACACAATAAAATGAGACAAACAAGAGAGAATAATAAACTAGAGAACAAGATAAAACAAATAGAGAATAAAAATTTATTGAAAACAACTATATATAGATTTCTTGCAAATTTCAAGAACTTTTGAGCAGAAAATTAATTGCAAGACTTTCCAAGAACACAATTTCGTTTAAACCTTTTAAATTTAAATAAAAAAATTTTACGTTCATGCAATTTGACGTTTTTGTTGATCTCTGGCCCATCTTGCTGCATCTTTCGTATTATCGGAAAATAATGGATTACTTCTAGTTCTTTTGATAAATAATGTAACCCATTCTTGTGAATAAACTTGTTTAAATGCTCCATCAGGATAAATTGCTGCAATATCTCCTAATAATCCAACTGCTGTTCTTGAAACTGATTCTAAATCCATAAATTCTGGATCTTGTTGAATATTTTCAATTAATTGGAAAATTCCTCCAACATATGGATAAATTGAATCAGGTTGATCATGCAATCCTCCAACTATACCGACATATGCATCTAATACTGATTCTTTAACTTTATTAGCATAATCTAATGCTTCATAACTTGAATCTTCAGGTATTATATTGGCTGCTTGATTACAAATTTGCATAACAAATTCATTATATGGTAAAAAGTTTGATCCAATTGCTGTAGCAATATCTCCAAAACATGATAGAATTGCTGGTCTTAATTCTGGTTTTAATTGTGCATTATTCAAATTAGCTCCCAATATATTCATTAGTTCATTTAAGTAAGGTTCAATACCTGATCCTAAAGATTGAGATAAATCAGCTACTAATCCTATTGCTGTATCACAAGTTGGTGATTCAATGTTTGTCAAAGCATTTAATAAATAAGGTAAAAATGCTGGCATATAATTATTAAATTGTGTTCCAATTGCACTTGCAATTGATGAAATTGCAATGAAAATATCTTCTTCAATTATTGAATTTGGTTCTTGAGCTTCTAACAATTTTATGAATAATGTCATTAAACTATCTGCTGCACTCAAAACATTATTCTTCAATCTTCTAATAACACACGTTAATAATGATAATATATTGATTTGTAATTCTTGTAAATTGGATAATCTTTCACTTGGTGAATTACCTAATTCTTTTTGTACTGCAATACTTGATTCTAATTTTCCTAATGATTCAGTTGCAACATTTTGAACTACTGGTAATGTATCATTACCACTAAAAGTAACAAATGATGATAATGCTTCATATGCTGAAGTTCTAGCACTATATTCATTATCATCATTATTAGTTAAAGCAATTAAACTTGGAATAATCGATTCATAATATGGTGATAATACAGTTGTCTCCATTTCTGCTCCATCGCTGCAAAATTGTTCTAATAAATTAATTAATGACCAACAACAATTAGTTGAAACTTTTGGATGATCTTGTAAACCATCAACTAATGCTTGAAATAAATTTGGTAAATGTTCACCAATACTACTGAAATCGCTTAGATTTTCAATTATTCTACCTAAACACCAAGCAACCGTCTCTTTAACTTGTAAATAATTGTCTTTACTTAATGGTAAAATTGGTGTTAAAGCTTCATATATGATAGTTTTGGCTTGCTCGGGTTCAATACCTTCTAAAATTGATCCAAATGCCATAACTGCAGCTTCACGATGTCTCCAATCATTGACGTTATTGATATTGGCTGCAACGAATTGAATGGTAGGTTCAACAACGTATATACCAGTAACTTGAGCAAACAATTGTAAACAAGAACCTGCAGCCATAGCAACAGACCAATCATCATCTTCAGGATCTTCGTTTTGTTTTGTTAACAAGGTTAATAAAGTTGGTAAAACATCGCTCGTTGCAACAATACTGAAGTTAAAGGATATTAATTCAGAGTTATCGGCTAAACCTCTTGCTTGATTTTCATGTCTTTGACTGGCAATTTCTAATTCTTCTTCACAGACAGTTGACCAAAATTCAATAGCCATACATGCGACTTTTTCATCTGGACTTTGCATACCTGATAAAGTTAAACCATATAAAGCTTTTTCCATATAAACGGACATATATTGATAGTATAATTGCATGATTCTGGCAAGACAACCAAAAGCAGCAGCTTGTAATTCATTATCATCAGCTTGAGTGGCTTCACATACAACTTGCATTATATAATTTCTTTCACCGTCTTTTTCAAAGTTGAGTTTTATAAAATCCAATGAATCAACTAAAGAATTTAATGCTGTTAATCTGATTAAAGTCGATGGTTCACTGGATTGAGCTCCTTGAACAATTGCAACTAATATACCACTGGATTGTGATAATATTTGAGGATTATTTGGATCTGAACTTTCACATATATAACCAATTGTTAATAAAGAAGTACGTTTTAAAGTGACTGGTTTTTCGGTTTGAGTATTATCAACAATAAGTGGAATCAATTCAGGCCATTCATTTCTTGGTAATTCAATGATTGCAATTGAAGCAATCAACTGAGAAATTGCATTTGAAATATTGCTATCATTACTCAATAAGCATGTAATACAAGTTTCCTTTATTTTACTTTTAACATTTAAATCTAAATTGATCCAACGATGTTGTTGTTCTAATTTTGTTCTTGAATCTTTAGAAGTTAGCTGATTCTTTAAACCAAGACCAGCTAGCATTCTAACCTCTGGCTTATTTTCTTCATTTGCTAGAGCTTCAACGAGACATGCTAAATATTCAACAAAACTATTACTTGCTGCTTCATTTAACTGACGTTCAGCTTCAGATCTTTTGATTGGATCTGGATGTAATAAAGCAGCTTCTAAAATTTGAGATATGTTTTCCATAATGAAAAGACAGTTTGGCTTTTAGTATATATGAAAGTATTTGAGTATCAAAGTAAAGATGTGATTGAGTGGCGGGACAAGGAATATTTGACTTAATCTCTTTTTTTTTTTTTAATATATAATATTCAAAGCTTTCAAAATTGACAATTGTCTTTCAGCAATATGATATTTATTGAAGTCGTACGTGTAATGTACCTGTATTCTGTTGTATATGATGATAAGTATGAAATTAATTAGTTTTCAGTCAAAATAGGCGCCGTTGACTAAATAAGTTTATATATCAATCAAGACGTGTTAATTCGATGACAGATTGGTGAACTGAATGAGAAGTAAGTAGAAGCAACAACTAGATATTAAACACAACAGAAATTATGACAATACGTTGGTGAAGTTGGTTATTTTTCGAAACTTATATTCTTATTCTCCCCGTTTGACGTTTGTTTTATCACAACAAAACGAAAAGGCCGAAATCAACAGCAAAGAAAAAAAAAATTAAGCGTAGTGGGAAAAGTAGTGTACGAAATCCTTTCAGGGGTTACCCGGATAGATGTATGTATTTTGCAGACTAATGCATGTCTATATGCTTTCATAATATAAGAGTTTGGTACTCCTGTTTATTCCTTAGCCTTGAGTTGGCAATAGCTGAAGGTTCAATATATTTTTTCCAACCTAACATATCTGATCCGTCATACATACTTTATGATTTTTAGCAACAGCGCTTTTAAATTTTTACCATACTGTCAAGCCACCAGTGATGTAATGATACTATCTGAATCAGTGTCAAATAGCAAATGTAGTGCATTCATATAGATATAATGGTAGGTACAAAGAGCCGCTAAAATTTAATTGTATGTGACTAAATAAATAAACATTCTATAGTGAATTGGTTGACGATGATAAAGTGAAAATCTTTCGCTACAAATGCAAGGGTGTACATATTTCTACAAATTCTCAAGCGTAAAGGCTAATATAATGTTATTAAATATACATAAGAATAAAAGAGTTACCTCTCACACATGTGAATCAATTTCCTTCAACAACCGAATTTAAATCAGTGAGAGTTTCATCCTTCTTAATCATTGAGCTACGAATACTTTCGTTACCTTTTAATGGTATCTCATCATCATCATCATCATCATAATTGGTTTGGCCTGTTTTATGACTTTCTGGTGACGTAGCATTACTTCTTCTTAATTGATCAGCTTCAACTCTTGCCATTAACGATTTTTCTTTTAATTTCAAAGCAGCTGCTTTTTGTTCTAAAGCGGCAGCTCTATTTGCTAATTCTTTTGCACTTGCCATTTCTAATTCTTCTAATTTTTGTTGTCTTTCCAAAATTCTTTCGTGTCTCAATACATAAGGTACGGTTTCACTAATTTGTCTCAATTGATTACGTTGAGGAGCAATTGATAATCTTTTAAAAGCTGAATTTTGTTGATTTGAATTTCTTGGAGGACCACCAAGATTACTATTATTATCTAATGATATGGTTGAGGTCGAAGAGTTAAATGAAGATGAATCTTTCAATCTTGGTGATGGCATTAAATCATCACTGCTTTCATTTCCTGCTTCTAATAACATAGATGATTTTCCTTTTTTATTTGAACTTGATCCTGAATAGAGAGAATCATTATCAGCTGTATTTTCAGTTGTGTTTGCTGAGGTTAATTGAGCTAAATTTGATAATGATGGAACTGTCATTTGATCTTTTGTCAAATAACCATTACCATTATGGTGCTGTTGTTCAACAGTATCATGAAATTCACCATCATTTTCATAATCATCATCGTTCTCATGATTATTGTGATTATTGCGTGATTTACCAGTTACTTTTGTTAATCTTTCAGTTCTATAAGTTTCATATAAGAAGTCGTGAGTTAAATCTTTTAAATCTTGTAAATGAGATCCCAATATGACTGATTTTAAAATTGGGAAGTCACTATATTGTGGATTATTTATATCAACCAAACCCCATGGATATTTTCTACCTTTAATTGTTTTGGTTTCACCATTATTTATATCTTTGACTTCATAATCATCCTCTGATGATATTATAGCAAAAGGTTGTAATCTTGATAAAAATTTACATTCTTGAATCAATTCATAATCTTCATCTTCGTCGTATTCATTTAAGTAATTATCAAACTGAAATATAGGTACATTGAATTTTTCAATATCAGTTTTAATTTGGTTTTTGAAATTTAATAATTCCTTTTCAGTGAACGAGTCTGCTTTACCGATGACTGGAATAATATTAACATATTTTGATAATCTCTTCATACAATTTATATCAAGTTCTCGAAGTCCATGACCAGTTGGTGTGATAAAATAAAGTAATACATGAACTCTGGTATCAGTAAATCTTGGATTTCTTTTGATTCTTGTTTCCTCACCTAATACTAAATCGAATTGTTGTCTTAAGTAATTTTCAATTTCAATAAAACATATTTCATTATTTAAATTTTCTCCGAAACCTGGTGTATCAATTATATTCAATAATAGTTTCATATTATCATCATCAACCATTTCAATTTTAGTTTCTGTCAATGCAATACCTGGTTCTTCATTTGCATTTGATGGATCAAATTGAGATCTAGTTAAAATGGAAGTACTTGGCAATGCAACTGACTTAGCCGATGTGAAAGTAAGTGTTTTTGTATCACCAACAACTAATGGATCAGATTCAAAACGATGAGAAATAACTTTTTTGTTCAATAAACTGTTGATAAAAGTAGTTTTACCAGTACCCAGTTCACCGGCGACCATGAATGTAAATCTGACCCCCTTTTTAGCATCCTTTCTATAATTGATCATTGGTGAATGATTTGACATTGACATTGATGGAGATTCATAAGCATACAGTGAATCCATTTTGATATTGATTGTTATTGAATTATCTACCAGAAATGCAATTGAAAGAAAAAACGGCTATTGTATTTGGTTTGATACGCAATGATTCTATTAATATAATGAAAATAAGAATGATAATGTAATTAATTGATAACAAGAAATCTCTTTAATTAAATGAGGCGTTGTATTGATGTTAAGTCTGATCGTAAACGCGTATCAACAATTCAGCACTGATTTGATTTGATTTTAGTCTGATTTAAACTTTTATAATTATTACAGCTTAGATATTTAAACCCCTGATATTACTCGAAATAAGTTTTTGCTTGAAACTGAAATTTGTTGTATATTTTCTATCTTTCAAATCTATAGTTCTTAATTTGACACCGTTTTGATTTTTTTTCGATTTTTTTGTTTTGTTTATTTTTTGATTTTCAATTAGTTAAATAAAAATTCGACAAATTTTTGGATGTTCCTGCATATATCCTAGTCGTAGTACAAAAACGGAAGTAATATACTGAATATGGGTATGAAACTATACAATTGGCAGCCAAAAGTATCGAAGTTTTCCTTAGGACATTGAAGTGGATAGTTTTTTGAAGTTTATATCGAGCCTTGTTCTGATTAATGTATGCATACCAGCTTTTATGAAGTACACTATATTCTTTTCAAGAGTGTCAACTAAATTCTTAACAATGAGTTGTGTACTGTACACTTTATATTGAAACACCAGTAACATCTTCTTGTTTTTGAAAAGCTGACATTGACTTTGAAAACAGTCGAAGCAGCAGAAAGCTTGAAAAAGTCTAGCTTCAAAAATTTACTTAGCATTCCAATCTTACTTGAAGAGCTAGAGTGAAATGCAATTTATAATGATTTTATCGTATTATCGCTTAAATCCCAAGAAAAACAGTTCCAAATTTATTTGAAGCATGAGGAAATACTTCATTTACACTTAAATTTTTACATTTCACCTAAGTACATACTCAAACAAAAAAAAATTTCTATAAAATTCACTAACAAACTAACATTTCACCAGTATATTTGAGATAATTTTGTCTGTGGTCATTCTTGAAATAAGTAAGGTAATCTGTAAGCGGGCAATCAAGAGTAGTTGTTGAACAATCAGCTCTTTTTTGATATCAAATATGACAGCCTTGTACGTATAGCCTTAAGTATTTCCTCCTCGGTACCAACATGCTTTTGGATACGATACAAGCTATTATGATACGGAATTAGAATCAAATCATTATCAAGTAAAATTTTATGTTTACATGCAAGGTGTCTGGCATAGCTCGATACTTTTTATAAAAGTACAAGATCGCCAGATAAGCACATGATATGATACATATGTTTCGGAAGTTAATTTTTTGTTTGATCACTTTCAACTTCAGTTAACTTTTATAAACGAAAACAACAGGCTTTTTACTTTGTATTTTAAGCTGATCACTACGTATTCAACATAATCCAAAGTTTTTCGAATAAATGCAATACTCACGCACAAAAACCACCAAGCATAAAATGAAGCCTTTGTAAACGAGGCATGATATCATGAGCAGGCTCGATTGAAAACATATGTGTAAATAAATTTGGTTGCAAAGACTGAAGTGATCAAGTTGTAATTAGTATTGCATGTATGGATGTTTCTCAATGTACGGGTCTCCATTCCAAATCAGCGGATGTACGGATGTTTTACGAAATGTACGGGTTTTACATTCAAGCTATTTGATGTACGGATGTTTCAGAAATCATTACATAAGCACAATGACATAATATCTTACCTAATCTTAGCTGGCATAAAACGAATTGCTATAACATCAGTAAGTTTACCAAGCGAGTTTGGTATTGTTGACTACTGCACATGTTCTTCAAATAACTATGATTCGCTCATCCTTCAAAACACTATCTGCGAAAGCAGCTTCACAACTTGATCAGGAACTAATGTCCACCGGATCATTCTCAATTGATCAATTGATGGAGTTGGCAGGACTTGCAGTTGCAAAAGCAGTGTATAAAGAATACCCATTGACTCCAATCAGTGAAACAAATCCTAATAAAGTCTTGATACTAGTTGGTCCGGGTAATAACGGTGGTGATGGATTGGTCGCTGCTCGTCATTTGAAATTATGGGGCAATCATGAGCCAATTATATATTATCCAAAAAGATCAACTAAAAATCAACTCTACTTGAATTTAGTTAATCAATTGAGCGATTTAGGTGTTGAGAATATTGACGATATTCATGATATAAAGTCGTTATTATCCATTCCTAAATCTAATCCAGCTTCAGTCAAAGTTATCATTGACTCATTGTTTGGATTTTCTTTCAAACCTCCTATTCGTGACCCCTTTAATGAAATCATCAATTATTTATCTGAAAATCATGATCTGATAGCACCCATTGTTTCTGTTGATATACCATCAGGGTGGGATGTTGATGAAGGTCCAATTGATCTTGACATTAACGCGACTACACTCGTTAGCTTGACAGCTCCTAAACCATGCGCAAACCACTTTAATAAACCAGAAAAATCTCATTATTTAGGAGGTAGATTCATAAATGGTAAAATTGCAAAAAAATATGGGATCGAAGATTTAATCAAGTTATACAAAAATGACGATTTGATTGTTAAATTATAGATCGTCATCATGAATCCATGATCATGAATCAAGTACTTAAACCCGATCATATCTTTTACATTTAGTATATATTTTGAATACTTTTAATGACTTCTCTACAAAATATATGACTTTTATGACTATGCGAATATATCGGGCTATCTTTTGTTTTAATAGCGGCTAAATCTATTTCGTCTATCATCGTTTACAGATGAACGAGCTGGTGATTGTTTATCAACCGAAGTAGCCTTCTTTGGTGACGTATTGGTTGATTTCGATTCTATCATCTCTTTTTTATTTGAATGGAGCAGGAATCTGGGAGATGTTTGTATAAACTTCGAAATACTATTCATTATATGTTTCTGTTTATCCCCATTGATCGAGCCTTCAACTGGTGAATGTGTTGTACTTGAATGTGGTGGGTTTTGCAATTTGTATTCTCCTTGTGATGGTTGATTTGTCTTTATATGATGAAGCGTACCAAGATGATTCTCTAACTGTGTTGTATTCGAAAGTTGTCTAGGTGATTCGATTACTGAAAATTGTTGCAAATCTTGGAGATTTTTATTAGTTTTAGTGACGTAAGGGCTACCAATTTGAAGATTTTCACTAACAGATCTATTATTTATCTTATGGTTATCGAGGTTCTTTGGTTGTGATCCAGCTGAACTTGAAAATGACCTATTCTCATACGTGAATTCAGGTACTTGCTCTAAATTTGAGGCTATTTTCGATCTTGGCCTGCTTTTTTCATTACGGAATTGATGTGTTTGAATATCCGTATTTTGAAGATTCTTCTTTGGCTTGTTGCTCTCTTGAAAGTTTGTCCTTTGAACATTCTTTTTTCTAAGAGCATCCTTTGCGGGAATATAGTACCTTGTGGATTGATAATCTTTTTTTGAATCAAGGCAGTAAGTGAATGGTCTTTGTCTTGCGAAATCTTTCAACTCTTTCTTGGCTTCATGTAAACTTACCGCTACTGAAGTATTAGAAAGATTACTTTGACCCAGACAACAACTGAACGGCCTTTGCTTTATAAGATCTCCCCGTATGGGCTGATTTAATTCATGAGCTTTTGATGGATAATTTTGATCTGTTTCAAATCTATTCGCAGAACTGGCTATTCTCCTTCTTACTTTCTTCATTTTTATATTTGAGTTGCCAGTAATATTGGTAGCTGCAGGCTGACTAATTGTTGGTGGTGATCTAGCTGGCTGTGTATCATATGGCATTTTAGCTTTTGCTTCTACGTTTGGATGATATGAATAATCAACATGTACAGGAAGACTGACAATTCTCGGTTTCAAATTGACTTCGTCCATGTAAGAGCCAAACAAACTATCTTCAAAACTTGATATGTCATCGTAACTTTTATTTGGGACCTCATGAATGTAGTCTGAACCATTTATTCCTTCACTAGGTAATATGGGTTCACAATCACCATCTGGTGGGATGTAGGTTTGAACAAAATCTATTATTGGACGATATCTATCTTCTCCATCAAAGGTTTTAATCATATCGGGATAAATACCTGTTTTGTTGGTATCAGTTGATTTTGATGGACTTGGTATTGAAGAAACGACAGTCAAATTGGCCGAAGAATTATTTGAAAATAAACTATCTATATCCTCATCGTTATCTGTGATGATATGTTTTGTTTTATGATGAAAGTCTACTTCAGACTGAGGATCTGGCTCGTTTTCAATTATGTCAAGTTCTATCTCCTCGCTGTCGAATGAATCCACAGAATGCGATCCTGGTTGAATATATAAAGAAGTTGATCTAGGAGTCTTTGATAAGCCCGTTATACGTTTCTTGTCAAAAGTTGGAATCTGCGGCAAATCTTTTTGCATTTTCTTAGGTAAAGCTGGCATACTTACCAGTCTTTTCTCTACTATCTTTCTCGATTTTGGTTTCTTCTTAGTATATCTTTTGATCATACTTGTCTTTTCATCATAAACAGGTTTTATCGATGGTATATCGTCGATGTTATGGTTCCCAGGTTGAAATGAGTTAATAGCATACGATAAATCTAGGTTACCAAACATACTAGCCGGTCGGGGACTCGGAGTATCCAGAACCGTCAATATTTGTTTTTTGTGAATCAACTTCATTGCCTAATCATTTAGGTCCACTTTGCAACCACACCAAATAAAATATCAGTGAATATCAGAAGAACACTGGGCCTTTTGTATCGTACAGAATTGTTGATCTGAGATTGAAAAAGCATAAAATTAAGGATTTCTCATGATATATAAAGTCATCCCTTGCAAGCCGACTTGACAATAGAGCTGCAGCATTTCCTGATTCACTTGCTGATGTACCGACTTATTATGTCTATTATGGCTGGTAATTAAAATTTCGCATTTTTATTTTTCTTTGCGTTTTTTCTTTTATGTAAATATGAAATACATACTTCAAAGTATGAGAATGGCTGGCTATAGCTCGAAAATTACTACACACATTAAAAGTACGAAAGAAATAATACCCAGATCACCTTAGTAACATCGTGTTTCCGAGAACTGGTTGCTTATATATACCTGGTCTGTCAAAAGCTTAGGTGCATGGCGTCAATTCCATTGATATTGAGTCTATTTTTATTTCAATAATCACCCTTAACTCACTTCTAGAACAGTTGATGAGTGAATTATTTTTGGTCAAGCACGTTATTTAATAATGTCATGCAAAAGTGAAGATCCGTCTTTGGACAACTTACATCAACGATCAAAGAATATAGTCGATATAAAGGATAAAGTATGGAACGGTAAAATAAACGTACTGATAATACTATTGTTACCGACAACGACGACGGATGTAAGCAAAGAAGTAAAAATTGAATTTTTAATAAGTATTTATAGAAACTCTTATTTTCCGATCCATCTTCCATCGATAATATCATTTTTTTCCCATTATAAACCGGATTTAGATACTTGTCAAGTTTGGTTTGAATATGAAGGTGTACCAATAAAGTGGCATTTACCTGTAGGTTTATTATATGATTACCTTCATTTACCATCGATTGTCGACGATAGATCAAATAAAAGTAATGAATTGGTTTTGAATTTGAAATTTGGTAATAAAGCCGATTATCCTCGTGATTATATCATTCCATTTATCTACAATAACTCTGATCAATCCATCAATTATCTTAAATCATTGAAAGAAGTCATAGTGAATCAATTGAAACAATCATGTTTTGTTATGAATGGAAATTCAAAAAATGTGATGAATTTAAGTGAGAAAAACTCCAATGATTTATGGAGCTCAATTGAAAATCATAATTTTAAAGTATTTCAAAACTTAAATAAAAAAATTATCAGTAATTCTAACAATTTATCGAAAATACCCGTCAGAATTTATATACCTGGTTTCACAGCTATTATACAAGCACCAATATTTCCATATAAGCTTGACAAAGAACCCACAACCTTGAATGATATACTCATAGATAATTTACCTGATTTTTTTGGTGATGTTATGATAAGGCAAGCATACATTCATGGAATAAAAGTCGATCAGTTATACGATCAACCGATAATAGAAATTTGGAATATATTCAAACATTTAGATAATTTCTTATACATCATAATTATATGAGCGCATTTTGAATGTCCTTGATTTTTTTATATTTATATTATCTATAAAGTAGTATACACACGAAGATCGTCTAATAATGAAATACAACTAGTGAGATTTTTTTCCCATAACAACTATAATAATCTTATTCGACTGTGAAACCAGCTTGGATCCAATTACGATACATTTTTAATTGCTTCTTCCTGTTGACTAATAATCTTCTGTCATAAACGATTTTGTTTTCTTTGAAAGGTCCATCAACAGTGAAGATTTTTCTTAATTCATCATCAGTGAAAAAGTAAACTCTTGTACCATCACCTCTAATATAAAAATTATCATCTAGTAATCTACCCTTTTTAAATCTTAATTGAGCTAAATCATATCTGGCATAATCTCTAAATAAAATTTCTCCACCTGGTTTTAATATTTTTGATAAATTCTCTACTGATTGTCTCCATTGATCTGGATGTAACGCAGAAAAAATGAAAACCATGATGACTATATCACAAGAATTTGGTTCCATATCTTCAGGTATCTTACCTTCAGGATTTGAGATATCCCAAACTGATGAATATGCAATACCCTTATTTTTTTCAAAATTTTCGTTTGATCTTACTAAATCAACTGCAACTTTTGAATAATCACAGCCAAAAATTTTTAATTGGGGGTTTTTATTTTGATTTAAAACTGGATAAAATGTGTTACCTGCACCACAACCAATTTCTAAGATTGTAGCTGGTTTACCATAATCTTCACTAGTCAATTTATAAATTGAAGGAAATTCTATTTGCAACCATTTTCTATCTTTGAAGAAATTTTCACGGTTATGTTTATAGAAGATATCCCAATATTTTGCTGGATTGGCATTATATAATTTTTTATCGAACTCAGTAACGGGATTTTCGTATTGTTTTGATATCATTTCTTGTGCTTGTTGAACCTGTTCTTCACCAAACTCAACGTGATCCCATGCGTTATGATTGAATACATCATCTTCTTTTTCAAGGTATCTTTGACCAAATACGAATGGATCATCTTTACCAATTCTTGAATCTAATGGAGGCTTCGACTCTTTCAATTGCAACGAGTCGAGGTCTTGAGTGACTGTCTCTATAATATTTTCATTCTCTTCCTTGGGTATCTCAACTTCAACGGTCATTATTTAAATTTTGTTGGCGTTGAAAATGGCTTTCGATCTTTACATAAATAAAAAAAAGTTTCTGATATTCTCTTGATGCCTAAAAAGAAAGAAAAAGAAAAAAAAAAAAATAAGATATATGCAGTACACACAACCTCTTATCAGAAAAAAAAAAATAACTTCGTTAGCAGCCATCTACAATCGTGTTAGTTAATCGAACACAATATTTTTGTGTATTATTTGAAGTACGTTTATGAGAAAGCTTTAAAATTTTTATATACTATATAAACAGGATCTAGTCAATGTTTGCTTTATTCAAATAATGAGTTTCACCATCTAAATCTTGTAATCTAGAAGCAGCTTGTTCACTAGTCAAATCTCTTTGAGCTTCACCTAACATTTCAAAACCAACACAGAATTTTTTAACAGTGGCAGATCTTAATAAAGGAGGATAGAAATGAATATGGAACCAAGAATTTTCTTCATGTTGATGATTCTCACAATTGAATGGTGATTGATGTATACCCATTGAATAAGGGAAACTTGTATTAAATAAATTATCATATTTTGTGGTTAATTTTTTCATAATTGTAGCCAAATCTGATTTTTCTGATTCATTAAATTTTTCAATTGACGTTAAATGTTTTTTGGAAATAAGTAAAGTTTCAAACGGCCAAAGTGCCCAATACGGAACAACAACAATAAAGGAATCATTTTGTAAAACAATTCTTTCCTTTTTCAACATTTCAAGTTTGACGTAATCACCTAATAAATGAGTTTTATTTTCATTGAAATAATTTGTCATATTAGTTAATTCATGATCAACTTCAGTAGGTATCATATCCAAACACCAAGCTTGACCGTGAGGATGTGGATTGGAACACCCCATTGCAAAACCCTTATTCTCAAAGATCTGTATATACTTATATGGGGCTTTCCCAGAAATCGATTGTTGTTTCGTATCAACATATAATTTTTGCCAAGTATTAACCACCGTTACTATCTCTTCATGATTCATTATTGGTATAGTCAAATTATGATTTGGACTAAAACAAATAACAAAACATTTACCTTTAACACCTTGAGCAATCATTAATCTATCTTCCATTTTATTTAATTCCTCATTATCATCATTGGACTCATCTTGTTTTCTATAGTATTCCGGTTGATCCAATTTAACAGCAGGATAATCATTAGGGAAGATCAACGTAGATTCATATTTGGGATTGGAGTCACCGGTAGCTCTAATGTTACCAGGACATAAATAACATTTTGGATCGAAAGAAGGAAGAGTGTTTTTCTTCAATTCTTCTCTTGCACCCTGCCATGGTCTCTTAGCTCTATGAGGAGAGCAGAGGACATATGAATTTGATAATGGATTAAAACGACGATGGGAGTGATTGGTGAAATCAAATTCTTCTTCTGACATTGTAAACTTGTATGAATATTGTTTGTAGAGGTGAAATAATATAGTGTGTTAAATGGTGATTCAAAATTGTACTCATGGTATATATGTTATTATTTATATATACCATATCAGTCAAATTAGCTTAAGCAGACCCAACCACTACAAATGTAACGTTACATATTTCTTTCTGATTGATAAAAAATTGTCAGACATGAAAAGCCAGGAAAAAAAAAAAGCAGAAAAAAAAAGCAGAAAATGTCGCACACGAAAGGCTGGGGGAAATCTTGTGGGGGTGACAATGCAGACCACCGGGGACACGCAACCAGTACATGTACAAAAAATGTCTGCATATATCCACTGGAGTAACAAAAAACTTACGAATTTAACCAAACCAGATGAAAGTCATCAAAAAATGTTACCGGAATCACACTGGGCATTCATTATACTTTCACACTCGTATCTTTATCCCACCACTTTTCGAGAAAAGGATGAACATGTAAGCGGAGGTGGATTATAATTAATCCATGTTAAACCGATACATGTATTATAACACTTGTACACACAGCAAGATGACCCAAAAATATATCAATACAGCTGGAATTATGCTGTTTTCATTTATTTTACTTTTTATTTTTCGTATTGCCCAGATAATATTACTCATATTTTATGACGTATTGCTGAAACATGCTATGATTTTACCTGTAGATCAAACGCATTAAAGGTAAAAGTCATCCAATGTTAGCGACACAGATTTGCTACGACATTTTATATTTTCAAAGTGGTAAGGTAAATGCTTTGTATTGGCTTCAAAGATGCAACGTTACATATTGGATGCGGGGGACGATTTAAACACGGTGGGGCCATTCTCACATAGATGTAACGTTGCATTTGCTTTTGGGAGATTTTTAGTAGATCTTATTAAGGAATTCTTGATATAGAAATCACTGATAAGTACACCATGAGATGATGAAAATTTAAAATTAAGCTACTCTCACAACAGCTGAAGACTTGGAATGTTAATAGTCTGCTGACTTGAAATTCCTTTTGTTTTCTCAAACCACAATCATGGCTTCTTACGAACAGTATATTCTCATCACGGGTGGTGCTGGATTCATTGGTTCAAATTATTTGAACTACATGGTACCAAAGTATCCAAATTTTCATTTCACGTGTATTGATAAACTAAATTATGCGAGTTGTAATAGTACAAACCTAATAAAAGTGGAAAATTGTACAAATTACAAATTCATTGAAAAAGATCTATCCCTTGAATTGGATTTTTTGAAAGCTCTTTTAGTTGAAAATTATAAAATTAATCATATCATCAATTTTGCAGCTGAATCAAGCGTTGATAAATCTTTTAACGACCCGATTTTTTTCACACGAAATAATATACTATCAACTCAGAATTTATTAGAATGCTGTAGATTATCACAAGCAAAGAAGAATCCTATCAAGTTTTTACACATCTCCACTGATGAAGTGTATGGTGAACAATCCAGAGTTGATAATAAGTTGGTTGATGAAAATGGAATATTGAATCCAACAAATCCATATGCTGCATCCAAGGCATCGATTGACTTGATTATACGATCGTATCTTTACTCGTATGACATATCTATAAGCATTATAAGATCAAATAATGTTTATGGAATAGGTCAATATCCTGATAAAATTATACCAAAGACAATTCAAATAATTCATGACATTTTTAGAGGAAAAGGGGACAACAAAACGGGACAGAAAGTCCCAATACATGGCAATGGAATGAATAAAAGATGCTATTTATATATGAGTGATTTTATTAATGCTATAAATTTGATATTCTTCCAACAAATAAATGATAATTGTATGAATGAAATATATAACGTTGGAAGTTGTGAAGATAATGAAATTGACAATCTAAGTTTGGCAAAATTTATTTTCAGCTATTATATTTCCAAATTGGGTATGGAAGATGAAAAGTGGCAAGATTATTTTCAATTTGTTAAAGATAGAAATTATAATGATGCAAGGTATTCAATGGATTGTTCCAAAATTCATAGGCTAGGTTGGAAACCAACAGTTAAATTGTTTGATGGATTGAAAAGTATTATTGATGTGGAGTTTGATGGAAATCCAAAATTAGAAGGATGTTTTTCGAGTTAGTTTATTAATATTTGTTCATTTATTAATTAGACTAATATAAATAGAAGGGTAATTCAAAGCCTTATAGATATATGCAAATTGTGACTTTCATCTAGTTTATATAACTATCTTTATTCATAATCACACTAATTCATTGATTTTAGAGTCAAACAATGAACTTTTAATCGGCATATCCATTGAATAAAACGGATCTTTCATAACATAATCACTGTAGATAATATATAGTTTCCTAAAAATTTCATTTGTACTCTCAAATTGTTTGTTGAGTTCACTCTTCGTTGATATATTCCCATCATTAATAGGTTGTAAATTATGTACAACTGGATTTGGTGACGTTATTATTATAAATTTTATACCTGTTAAAGTTTGAAATAAATATAAGTTAAAAAAATCGGTTTCGATACTTTGTAATCCTGACTTATTTGTATTTGGATTTTGTGATTTACCGTTAACGATAAGATTATTATTATTAGTGGCATTATTTATTTGGTTTGTTTCATCATTTACTATCCCAGATGATTTTAATTTTGATGCAATCGCATGAACTCCATGTAATGTTCCTGCTAGAACAAGATAATCATTTGCTGATAATTTATTCAATCCAGGATTTAAATCTGTTTGATATATCAATCCTCCAGCTTTGTTTAGTATAAATATTGAGTAGACTTTCATTTTTTGATTCTTTATACTTCTCTCAATTGTATTGGTCGTTTATTCATCTTTCGTATCTGTTATATGTTAATAGTTTTTGATTTTAGTTTGTGGTCGTGTAAATAACAAACCCACCAACAACTTTTGAAAAAAAATAAAAGCTTCCCCACCAGGAGTCGAACCTGGAATCTTCTGGTTCCAACCGGAAGTGGTTACGAAATCGTAGCCAGACGCCTTGACCATTGGGCCATGAGGAACGAAGCTTGAGATTTGCAAAATAGTAGTTATTAAGATGAGAGCATTCACAAGGTAAATGTGCAGGTGCGGGTTGTGTGGGTTATTCTAGTAGCAAATAAATTACACCGTGCAAACATTTCATAAATGCTACTGAGTGCGAAACTGAGTAGTATGGTGGAAAACCATATGTAAATCTCATAAGCCTCACATACACAAATTTAC
>JANIJN010000076.1:0-40381 GCA_030557975.1 Soucietia sequanensis | reverse complement strand
TTTTTTCAAGCTGCACGTTTATCTTCGCAGCAATCAATTTGAACCTTTTTCATTTATTTCTAACTTAGGGGTTTTTTGCAACTTTTATCCCTGCTAAATTCAACGGTATATAGTTAATTTATAGTTTTATAGTTAAATATATATTCAATATAGTAAAAAAAAAAAAAAAAAATAGTAAAAAATTATTCAAGATCGTAAAAAAAATTCTTTATCAAAATGCGTTTCTTCTTAGTGAACGTTTATTCAGCTCAGTCCACAATCAACTTCAAAAGACGTAGAGCTTTATTGCAGTTCTCTAGCCTTATTCAATGATGTGCTATCGATATTTTTGAAAATATATACTCACCTTTGGATTCCATTTATGACCAGCAAATACAAGTAGTCCGCGGTAACAAACTCAGGGGTGAAGTATATACTGAATAGTTTTTTGATAGAGCTGTACGCGTCTTGAATAGCTTTATTCACCTTGTTTGAACATATACTCGTTATCGTCAAAAAAAGAGCAATAGAGCATAGGTTCTTGAAAGCTCCTTATGATACGTTTCCTTAATGTGTATACAAATATGATAATAAGAATGGATGCACAAGTACCAAGTAGATGGATTAGAGTCTCACATACACAAATTTCCAAAAATTGAATTGCCGCTAACTGCTCCAAGTATACATAAGGAGTATGATTTAGACGCGCAATTCGTCATTTGATTCATCTTTGGAGCAGAAAAAAATGACTTTATGCATTTCATCAAACTCTTTTTCCAGCGACTTTGGAAAATATACTGAAGGCTATCGAAATCATTTTAACAAATTTTGTCAAATTTTGAAAAAAAAATTAAATATTTAAATATTTAAGTAATTTTTGGTGATTAATAACAAGAAAATTTGCAATTTTATAAAATAGAGTAAAAAAATGACGAAATACGAAATATCATTTAAAAGTCCACCAAGTCAGAAATCAAACTTGATTTGCAATGTTTTGATTTGTGAAACAGCCAAGAAAGAGTAACCATTATGTCATCAGTACGTATTGCTGCTGTAGTGTGGTCATTATTACTTTACGGACATATAGCATCTATGCATATATTTTCGTGCTTATAATTCAAGCAGGATTATACAAAGATGTCTCTTGTCTTACCCCTTTTGTATTTTTCATTAGCAAAACCTGAGGTTATATTGAAAAGTAAACAAAAATTGTGAAATTAAAGTAAGTACATAGCATGACAGCGACTAAGCCATAAATAAAAGTAACACAATTCTTTTTTTTATCATGACGTATTCAGTATGAGACAAAGTTGTATATTTAGATTAGCGATTAAGTACGTACTTTTTAATACAGTTTGATTTCTTGTCCTTATTCCACATATTGAGGATGTGCCTTGAAGTTATATTTTCTTGTATGTGTATTAACTATGTATTGTACGATATGTTTATTAAGTTAAACTATGAAACTATTTCGAAAGTGGTTTTCAAGGTAGAAGTGCTTTATCGAACGAGGCACCAGGTGGCCACTGAAGTGATGATATTCTTTGATAACTTACTCATGCATACAAAAACTTTGCGATATACTAAGGCGTGAGCCAAACCAAAATAGACTCACGTAAGACTGGTTTTCTTATACATTTCAATGAAACCCGGGTAGTCCTTATGTGAGCTTTCTAGAATGTAAATTCTTCAATACATACGAAGATTAAAGCCATATTAAAAGAAGCCATATTGAAAGAAGCAAAATATAACAATTCATCCTGATTGTATCACTGAGTAACGCCATTATTTATACCGTAAAGCGGCGAGTTTAAGTAGAAGATTTCAATTTTCTTAATTTCAGTACTGTCGTCCAATCTTCTTGCAATTTTGCTTCATGTATTTGACTTTGAATTTTGGACTCCCATGCAATCCATTCGTTGTAGGTCTGGAAAATGTTAGGTCCATAATCGTCCTTCGAATCAAGCGCTAGTTTCACGGTTGTACAGTGCCAACTACCATTCCTCTTATAATAACCTGTACCTCTCAAAGAATTACATAACTCTAGTTCTTGTGAGGTTGGAACTGATTTAGCAAACAACGCCTCTGCTTTCTTTTTTTTTTGTAAGTCTTGAAAATACAAGATAGGTACGAAGATTTTTAGTGTATCTCTTGAGATCCATCTTGTCATTTCCATATCAAACGTATAGTGATGATAGTCTGTATCTAAATTGGTAGCTTTTTTTGGATATGCATTCAGAAAGTTGGTGGCTCTTTCAGGAACAGTACCATTAATACGACCATAATTATACTGAAAGGTCTCTGAATCTTTGGAAAGAAAATCTTCAAGTTTGGTGTAAAAAGTTGAATGCCAACTTAAAAGAGCGGAATCGTCATTTTCTAAGGCTTTTAGTATTACATTTTCATCGCGAGATATTATATCATCAAACATGCTTCATTTAATGATATCATTCCAGTTGAGAGAAAAGTAAAAGAATGAAATTTTGGTTCTATTAGTTATATTAATAAATTTATTTACCAATGTCCTCATCATTTATTTACAGTAGATCATGGACCGACTGTTTTATTTTTGTCGGGCTCAATTCCGATTTTCGCTTCCGTCGGTGTAGATTACTCAATGCGGTAGTGTAACATTGATCATCAAATACGAGCTCATCAAGTTTACAACTGTAGTATGGCTCCAAAATTTGCACTACGACTCACCATTTTTGTTGGTTAAGAGACAGTGTGATATTGAAACCATATGATGACTTTAAACATACTTTAATAAAAGTCTACATCAGTGGCTATGGTGCCTCTCTTTGTTACATGAAAGTACAGCTTCAGTCAGATTGATTCATATATACTCAAGCTCCTATAAATTTTGCTTTGAAATACGAAATTTTGCTTTTTAGTTTTGATACTACTCGTGCAATTTTAGAGTCACCTGCTAATTTTTCTAATTCTTCTTCTGTAATGACTTTCTTTGTGAGTAGATTAAAGACCGAGCCAAAAGCTAATGACATTATAGTACAAGTGAGTATAATTACATTGTAAGGCATTGAAAAATCAGGTGTTGGGAGATTAAGCAAAAGACTTGTTGTTCTCAACTGATACACATTTTCTTGAGATTCGTTCAAAATCGATATGACTGCTGGTTCAATAGAAAAGCCATGATTTGCATCTGGTGGATATTCTGCATATAACAATAAAGATTTATCAAATTGATAAGTTAAAGAAAGAGATCCTCCAGGTGGAACATTTATCAAAAATTCTAAATGAGAAGGTCTTTTTCTATCAGTGGCAGGTTTATAATATCTTTCCTTAATGGTACCGTTACCCTTTAACGTCAATGTATGTAAGTACAATCTTATAAACCATGGTAAACTTTCATAGTAGACGAAATCAACAGAATTTTCGGAAGACGGGTTCTTAAACAAGACACGAAAGCCACCTTGATCTTGTGAATATCCGGTAAGTGATCTCGAAACGTATAGTGGTGGCGTTTCGATTGGTAACGTTTTGGTTGAATTTGTAGATGAGAATTCAAAGTCAAAATCGTAATCACCAGTTATATATTGGCTAACGCGTGGTGGACTTTGATATTGGACAATGCTACTAGACTCTAAAATTTCGCCATTCGCTTTTTTAACCTGAACATCCCAAAAATTGGAATCAACATCAATATGTACTAATGTGGATTGAGGGTCATCGATGAAAGCGGGTCCTCGAATTGTCTTACCGTAAATACTCAGCAAGCTCCATGATAAATCAGTGGGGTCTGTAAGTGGAAAGCATTGCCAAATGTCATGAGCTTTATCATCGTCACAACGTAATTCATCACCAGGGGTTGGTTTCGGAATACCACCTTCCTTTGATCTACGAAGAGATCTGGTAATATCAATGACAGAATTGATGCTTTGTTCCATTCTTAGTTTGCAACCTGAATTGTCACATTGTGTATCAATATCAATTGACATAGAGTGCCATAAAGAATCAAAAACTTTATGACCATTTAGCAAGCTTGAGATACCGGCCTGACCTCTAACTGGCAATAATTTCAAAAATGGAGTCAAATTTTCAGTACATATAGGTTCACTAGGTAATGCGGCTCTCAATAAGTATAAGTTATTTTCAGAGTTCGAGACGTAATAGTCATCATCCAGTTCAGTTTTATATTTGGGAGTTGTAGTTATTTTATCATCGATGAAATTCAAGGAAGCACAGAAAAATCCTGATAAAGATTCTGCTAACTTGAGCCAGCTTTCCTGAGCACTTCTATAGTCGGGTGCCTCGATAACAGCCCACATTTCAACTCCAGTCCCACCACTTTTCAGACCATTCAATGGTAATTTTCCCCATGACTTTGAATCCCACCATCCTTGAGTAAATCGTAAATTTAGTTGTCTTGTATTAGTTGACTCTATAATTGGTCCCAAAGACCTTGGGAAAAATGTGTAGTGGTTAGTATTTAGACTCAAATCATGTTGAGGCTTTGAGTCATCAATATATGTAATTGTTTTTGGCAGTGATTCGACTTCGAATTGAAAAGTAGCCAACAACGAATTTCTAGGAAGTGGCTTCAAATGTAGCGATTCATTATAAAATTGACCAGCAGCGACTATAGAAGGCCATACTAGAACCCATAGTATTCCGTATAACATCATCATGGTGTAGGCTTTCGTGGTGATTACATCCATAATGTATTATTGAAACTGCTGTCATATATTTTCAAATGATGTGTGTGGAAACCATACAGCCCAACGCGCTAAAGATATAAATCTTTAGTGTTTATGTTTATGTTTTATTTTCATTCACACACGCTCAGTACTTATTTGAATGATTTTACTACGTTGAATCTTTAGTTATTTCTTTAAACAAGTAAAATGTCAAACCAGGTGGTAGATTGTGCTGTAATTGAGCAACAGAAAGAGAATATCATTCCACTACCAGGCGGAAGACCAGCATCAAAGCTAGTGGCTAATTTTAATAGTGCATCTAAGTCTCACAATGACTTCAAGGAACAACAAAAAAAACAAAGAGATCAATTTGAAGTTAAGATTCAACAATTTGATGAACTAGATGATCCTTTACAGGTATATATCGACTACATAAAATGGACTCATGATAATTTTCCTCAAGGATCGAATACTGAAAGTGGTCTACTAAGTTTGCTTGAAAGATGTACATCATGCTTTCGTGATATTTTGTATTATAAAAATGACCCAAGATACCTAAAGGTTTGGATGGAGTATGCAAACTATTCAGATGCACCTAGAGAGATTTTCATATATTTATCCAAAAAGGAAATTGGTAATCAATTAGCATTGTACTACGAAGAATTTGCAAGATTTCTTGAGGTGACAGGAAAATTAAATGATGCTAGACTGATATACGAGATGGGTGTTGAAGTAAATGCAAGACCATTGACTAGACTCATGCGATCCTTCCATCAATTTGAAGAAAGAATGTCAACAAGGGATACCCAAGAAGTATCGCCCTCATCTATAAGGAATGCATTGTCAGTCAAAAAAGGTGACTCTATCAGTATGGGTGATGGTTATAATGATACAAAGAAGTCAAGAAAAAAACAAAAGTTACAAGTATACAATGACGAGGGACTCAATGATGGAATGCAAAGTTTGAGAGATGTTTTATTAGATACTTCAGGCCTGAAAGAATTGGGGTCAATCAAGACAAGAATAAAAGAAAATGTTCTATCAGCAAAACCATGGCAAGGAGAAATAATCAAACAAAAGACTGAAGCTTCAAGACCCGAATCTAGATTTGAAGTATTTCGAGATGAAGAACAAATTGAAAAAAATGAAATCATGCATGACAAAGAAGATAATCTACATTATACTATCATTAGACAACCTGGTAAAAATGTTGAAAAAGTCAGTGTAAATATGGATTTGGTGTACCCTTCTCCTGACGAAGAATATTGTTTCGAAGAAATATTGGCTATGACAAGAAGGTTTAGCAAAATCAATGTAAATAACCAGCCTTCCCTGCCTATAGTTACCAATATAGACGCTCAAAAATACGAAAATAATGATGATATATTTGAAAGTAGAAATGAAAACAACAATTACGAAGAAAGAACAAAACCTTACACAAAGGATGAAATAGTGAAAATACCTTTGAACGACGAAAATGTTGATCATTCCCTTCCACATAGGGACGATAGTATCGAACATACGTTTACACTTCCATTGAAAAGTGATTCAAACTTGAGTCCCGAAAGACATCGTCCTAATTCGCCAACTATGACCATGTTTTCACGTTTGGCAACTAATGAAGTCTATAATATGTTTAATGATGCAGCTGATAATTTAACGACAGATGATGAACTTGATAATAAATCTGAGCAAGAAAATACCACTAATTATGACGAATTTGTAACAGAAACGATTCAAGTACCCAAAGATATACCGCAAGGCCTGTCACATTCGCGTCCCCCAAGTACGCCCCCTACAGATCACTACGACTCAGATCATCAAGCAGAGGAAGTACAAAGCTCACCATTTATTGAAAGGCCTTCAAGCAAATCACTCATTACGAATGATCCGAAAATTTTCAATCCAAGCGATATTGAAATGAAAAGTAGTTTGTTAAATTCATTAACTACTCCACTAGCGTCATACAAAGGCTTTTTTGATTATCGCCATACGAAAGTTAATAAAATGCGTGAATTCCAAAAAATAACGAAAAATAAAAGTATATTGAAGGGAACAAATTCTTCGATCATTAATTATTGTGGAGACGGTATTTACAGCATAAGATATGAATTGGGAACAGGTAGTTATGGGGCTGTATACTTGATTGAGACAGAGCTGGGTGAATTCAAAGCATTAAAAATAGAGTCTCCTTCTTCACAATGGGAATTTTATATTTTGAATCAAATTCAAGAAAGACTTAGCTTGAAGCCACATATTAGAATGAAAATCATAAGAGCCGAATCATTATCATATTTTCGCGATGAGAGTTATTTGGTGCTCAATTACTTGAGTCAAGGAACACTATTAGATGTTGTTAATTACTATTCCGACCAGAATTTGACTGTTGATGAAATTCTTTGCGTTTTTATATCTATTGACTTGATCAAGGTTGTGGAATCATTACATGAAGTTGGCATCATTCATGGGGATTTAAAGGCTGATAACTGTATGATTAGATTTGAAGATAATGAACTAGACCACGAATCATATCAAAAGGTTGAACCCCATAATAGTAAAACTAATAGGTGGCAATCGAAAGGAATCACCCTTATTGATTTTGGTAGAGCTATTGACTTGAATCTATTTAATGACAGTGAAAACGTTCAATTTGTTAGTGATTGGGAAACCGATGGACAAGACTGTCCACCAATGAGAAGAGGAGATTCATGGAGCTATGATGCTGATTATTATGGTATTGCTGCCATTATTCACACATTGCTTTTTGGTGAATACATCGAAGTGAAATCAACAGAAAACGGAAGATATAAATTAGTTAATAATTTCAAAAGATATTGGCAAGTTGACTTATGGATGCCATTATTTGACTTGTTGTTAAACCCATATTTTGGAGATGACAAAAGCGGCCTCAAGGAACCAAAAACAAACGAATTAAAGTTACACAGAAATAATCTAGAAGACTGGTTAGTCAAACATAGTGCTTCAAGAAACTTGAAACAAATAATAAAAAACATTGAGGACGATTTGAACAGCAAAAATCGAAAACTTATACGAAGTCTAAAGTAATGTTGCTCAAGTTTATAAAATTTTCTTGACATTCATTAGCATCATGAAAAGGTACTAACGAGAGACTCCTGTTCTGGTAAAAATTGTATGTGCCCATTGAAAATCAAACGTAGTGTTTGCGTGGGAATTGTGGGTTTGAATACGAACCTGAATATATTGATGCTAAAAGCTGGCTCTTTTAACATAATGTGTGTCACGAGAGTAATTTTTGACTTAAAGTCCGCAAACCTTCGATTTAATTTATTCGAACATCCACCTGACGTCGTTTCTTTGCTGCATTTTGAAGAGGCTCATTTGACATACAAATATATAAACCGGAAAGACCTTATGAATATTAAGCTTATATTGAAGGTTAATTCATGAATGGTCTAACACCCTTCGATGTAGCAGACTATATAATTGTTTGTGAGTTGGATTATTCTTCCTCTGGTTGTAAATAAAGGTGTAGTGCTTATTGCAGGATATATAAATCACTTTATGCAATAATTCAAAGCCACTACTAAATTAATATCACCCATACTCTCTTAGACATTTCATATATAGATTAAATGAACAATTTGTACAAAGATTCAGGCCAATTAGCCATCATTCAATAGTTTAAATGCAAAAAAGGAGAATTGGACATGTGTCGCACATGAAATAAAAAAAATAAATATTATTTTGAAATTTACAGCGCGATACATACATGGCGCTAGCAAGTACTGCATTGTTTCACGGCGGAAATTGAAGGTCAAGATCTTTTCTTTTTTTCAATAAACGATTTGGAACAAAGTACAATTTTTAGCTACATTCCTTCCATTGTTACTATTCCACATATAGTCGATACTCGCAAGCTAGCTGAAGCTGTTCCGCCAAAATTTATATTAGTGCTCTGTATCGACTATCCTAGTTGATTATAGAAATGAGTAACCCCACGTCTGATAACAACAATCTACCCATACCCCAAAGCTCTAGTACACCACAGACAAGAAGAAAGAGAGGGTTATCTTTGAGATCACAACTTTTCAATAAAGGTTTCACACAAAAAAATGTATCCAGTAATCCTTTGACGAATGACAAGTACACTAGTGAGGACTCCAATCAATTACACACACAAAATGAAGAGAGTCAGCCTCATATCGAATTGACCGATATGGGGAATAGGAATAACGACAAGAATGATCAAGAAGACTTTCCTTCATCTTCGTCTTACAACGCTGGCAACGTGTATTACAACAATGATAGTTTCAAACCTCCCACAATAAATATTGATAGAGCTCCAGATAATGATTCGAATACCAAAACAAATAGTTTCTATAACATATTGAATTTGAGCAAATCTAGTACAAGATTGAGTACCAGCAGTTCACGCTCGGACTATAGTCAAACTTCATTTCTACCCAAAAAGAAAAGACTACCTCATAATAAGTATTTTGCATCTCTTTTCAAGTTGAAAAATAAATTACTCGGCACAAAGAACTACGAACATACTGAAAATGGGCGCGTTATACCGTTGAGTATCAAAATTGATGGCGTGAATGATTACTATCAAGATGATTTTTATGATGAATTTTTTGAATCTTTGATAGACGAAAGAAGTGGTGAGCCTTATTGTAATAACTCAATTAAATCTTCGAAGTATACCTTAATAAACTTTTTGCCAAAACAATTGAAAGCACAATTCTCCAAAGTTGCCAATTGTTATTTCATGATTGTCGCTATAATGCAAATGATACCATCATGGTCAACTACCGGTCATTATACAACCATTATCCCTTTATTAATTTTCATTTCAATTTCGATTGCAAGGGAAGGATTTGATGATTGGAAGAGACACATACAAGATAAAGAAGAGAATAATAAAGTATCTATAGTCATCAAAGAGAACGAAAATTTGGCTAATTTTGATACCCACTCGATAGCCACCATTATGACAGAAACCATACCAATTCCTGGTACGCTTAATGGTCTTCGTCAAAATTCTTTAGCGTCTCAATCTATTGACGACGAAGGAGATTTCTCATATATGAATACAAATATCATGAAGCGCTACAACATAGAAGAGTATAAGACAAAATGGAAAGATCTCAAGGTTGGTGATATTATCAAAGTCAATGAAAACGAATGGTTACCAGCAGATATCGTGATTTTAAGAACATCTAGTGATGAAAACCAAGAGGCTTTCCTCGAAACAATGGCATTAGACGGTGAAACAAACCTAAAGCCGAAATCACCTCACATTGAATTGGCTAAGGCTACCGAGAAAGTACCAGAACTAAAAACTTTAAGAAGTTTAATATCTATTGAAGACCCGAATACTGATTTATATAAATTCGAAGGTCAATTTAGCCTAAATGAAAAACACTATTCTTTAGGTCCTGATAACATTGCATATAGAGGTAGTATCTTAAGAAATACAGAATCACTTTTGGGATTGGTTGTATTTACGGGTGAGGAAACTAAGATCAGAATGAATAACTTGAAGAATCCAAGAACAAAAGCACCAAAATTACAAAAGAGTATAAATTTCATCGTCGTTTTCATGGTTTTCGTCGTTATTTCATTATCAGCATTTTCAACCATGGGCCAAAGGTTATATTATGAAGAGAATAAAGAGAAAGCGTGGTATTTGCGGGGACAGGATGCTGGTGTTGCTGCTACTTTGATGGGGTTCATTATAATGTATAACACATTAATCCCATTATCACTTTATGTCACAATGGAAATAATCAAAGTCATGCAACTATGCTTCCTACAGTACGACATAGACATGTATCATGTGGAATCGAATACACCGGCAGATGCCAAAACAGCAACCATATTAGAAGAATTAGGACAAGTTAGTTATATTTTTAGTGATAAGACCGGTACGTTGACTGATAACCTTATGATTTTCAGAAAGTTTAGTGTATGTGGAGTTAGTTGGTTACATGACTTAGATATAATTCTAAAGGAGAAAACTGGGCTGTTCTCAAATCATGATTTTTTGAAAAAATCACCGTCACTGCCAGGGAAAACCTCGTTTCCCACAACCAATGTAATTAATAGTCCTCAGCATCAAGGTAGGCACAGTTCTCAACTCAATTCGCACCCTAGAGAAAGCTTTCAAACTGCATTCGAATACAATCCTAGAAATAGTACCACTCAAATTGCTCGCGATAGTTTGGAGTTAAATTCCGTCACATCTAACTCAACATGGAAGTCTACCGCTCTACCTTTGAAAGCACAAGATAGTAGCAACTCATTGGAGTTTTTAAAGTATATTCAATCACATCCTCAAACGCTTTTTTCTAAGAAAGCGAAATTCTTTCTACTTAGCATAGCATTATGCAATACTTGTTTGCCGCGGAAAGAGGATTCAAGTATATCGAAGTCAAGCTATTCTTTTAGCGAACAAAGTAAGAATGATCAGATTAACACAGGCTCTGAAGCTACGAACGAGTTCACAGATGAATCAATACATTATCAAGCTGCCTCTCCTGACGAATTGGCACTAGTCCAAGCTGCAAGGGACTTGGGATTTGTTGTTTATGATAGAATACACAACCAGTTGACAATAAAGTTATATCCTCATGGATTTGAAAATGAACCAAAATTTGAGGTCTTTGAAGTTCTTGAGGTCATTGAATTTACTTCTGCAAGAAAAAGAATGTCAGTCATTGTCAAATTTCCAGATAATAGAATATGTCTTATTTGTAAAGGTGCTGATAACATAATTTTGGATAAATTGAAAAATTCTGAATTAGCAAAAAAAAAGGCAAAAGAAATATCACTCAATTCGGCAGACCGAAAAATCATGGAAGCTGATGCTGTTTTGCAATCACGACTTTCCAATGACTTGGATTTTAGACAATCAACAGGAAGTTTACGAAATAGTTTGAGTATGTCGGGTAATCCAGATGCTTTTGATAGAATGAACTCTATTGACTTGAATTTACTGAACAGAAAGAATGACGAGTTGAATAGTATTGCAAGCAAGGCCAAAAAATCGTTACACATGCAACAAGCAAAAAAGTACAGTTTGGACTCAACTCAGTATGTCGCAGAAAGCCAGGCTCTGCACCAAGAACTGGGAGGTCCAAGCGCTGATATGAGCCTCACCCAATACATTCCTAGTGATAAATTGTTGGTGAATGATGAATTTCTTTTTGAAAAAACTTTAGAACATATTGAAGAATTTTCGACTGAAGGCTTGAGAACTTTACTCTATTCTTTCAAATGGGTCGATAAAAAAGCTTTTGATGATTGGTCCAGCGAATATTCCAGCGCTAAAATAGCTTTGAATGATAGGGATAAAAAAGTTGAAGCTGCTGGTGAGAAAATAGAACAAGGGCTTGAATTGGTCGGTGCAACTGCTATCGAAGATAAACTTCAAGATGGAGTTAGCGAAGCTGTGGAGAAATTAAGAAGAGCCGGTATCAAATTATGGATGCTTACCGGTGACAAAAGAGAAACGGCCATTAACATAGGTTACTCTTGCAGACTTATCAAGGATTACTCGACTGTTGTCATTTTGACGAATGATGAAGGACATGTCAGTATGATGCAAAGGATAACTTCAGCAGGTCTCGAGATCAAAGCTGGTAGAGTAGCTCACTCAGTTTTAGTCATTGACGGTGAAACATTGAGTGATATAGAAAATGACCCAACGCTACTTTCTATTTTTATTGAATTATGCATTCAAGTTGATTCTACTATTTGTTGTCGTGCATCACCATCACAGAAGGCCAATATGGTTAGTAGAGTTCGTGAATTGAAAAAGAATGCTGTTACTTTAGCAATTGGTGATGGTGCTAATGATATTGCCATGATTCAAAGTGCTGATATTGGTGTTGGAATCACTGGTAAGGAAGGTTTACAAGCGGCCAGGTCTGCAGATTATGCAATTGCTCAATTCAGGTTCTTATTGAAATTATTATTGGTAAATGGTAGATATAATTACGTTAGGACTTCAAAGTTTGTTTTGTGCACTTTTTATAAGGAATTACTCTTTTATTTAACCCAGGTAATCTATCAAAGATATACTTTATTCTCAGGGTCTTCACTATATGAAAGTTGGTCGTTATCTATGTTCAATACCTTATTCACCTCGCTACCGGTAGTATGTGTGGGTATGTTTGATCAAGATTTGAGTCCTTCAACTTTATTGGCTGTACCTGAGTTATACTCTAAAGGAAGATTATATCAATCTTTCAATTTGAGAATTTTCCTTTCATGGATGATACTAGCGGCTCTACAAAGTGTTGGCATATCGCTCTTGGCATTCAATATCTGGGGACTCAGTGCATTACAAGACAACACTACATTTCCAGTAGGTTCTTTGGTCTTTGCAACTTTGACGATTTTAATCAATGCTAAATGTGAATTGATAGAAATGCAAAATAGACATTGGTTAGCATTTGCTGCATTTATAATCTCGGTTGGTGGGTATGCCTTATGGAATGTTGTTATCATGTTCTTATATAGAGCCAAAAATGCCAGCATTTTTTACGTTGATTATGGTTTGATTACATTTGGAGGTGATAGATCATGGTGGGCAGCCTTGTTGATATTAATCTTCATTCCAATATTATTTGATGTATTTTTGAAAGCTTTTAAATTTATGCTCTTTCCAAATGATGATGAATTATTTAGATTATTCGAAAAAGATGTTGATATGAGAAGACTATTTGAAGAAAATTCATTGAAGGAATTACATCAAGGATGGCAATTTCCTAAGGAGTCTTCTATTTGGAAAAGAAAATCATCTGCAATCGCCAAAAAAATTGCTATAAAATTGGGAATCATGGATGATTCCATATTGAATGCAATTAAAAAGAATAATGATGTTCCAGGTTCCACCTTAAACAGAAAAAGAGCAGGTACTGACCCAACAAGGAATGAGTTATCTCCTAGTGGGGAAGGTGAAACTAGATTGAGGAATGATTATGAGCAAGCAATTTTAGAAGGCTACGAAATTCTACCAAGTGGAGCGAAGGTTAAATTAAAAAAAGAGGGATTATTGTCAAAAATTGGTAAAAGAATTAGATCAAATAAAGATAATGAAGATGTTGATGCAATCATTAATGACAGAATAAATCATTTAGAAACTGAAGAAGACGAGGATTTCAGTATGAAATAAACAGAAGTGATTTAAGGAATGTGTATACAAGTTGTATGATTTTAAATAAATAAGTGAATGTAATATTATTAAATAAGTGTATTAGCGTTAAATTTGTATTAATATCAAGTAAATTGTAATATTATAATGACGTTATGCAAGAAATTTTTTGAAAAAAAGAGACAGCAACTATACAAATATCTTTGAGTTGGGAAAGTAGAATTGAAGAGTTTATTTTTTGTTATTTAAAAGATAATCATAGATTTTGTTTACGATTCAATAAATTTGAAAAGAAAAGTTGTAAAAGTAGCAGCGGCAATACAAACACAAATCATATTTGGACCGAATCTATCAGCATAATCAACAATTTTCTTCTCTCTGATAGCAATTGTTCTCCAAACATATTTATAAGTAGCGTAAGTCATTGTAAATAAAGCAGTAATGAAAAATCCGATTGAAGCAGTCAAAGCACTATTTTTACCATAATTTAGTAAAGCCATTGCGGTTGCACCAAGAATCATACCTATTGATAACCAACTTAAAAAAGTTCTTTCAGCTGCGAAATAAACTTTTGGTTCAATTCTAATTGGAAGACAAATTTCTTTACCTGGAGGTAATTTATCTTTAAAAGTTTTATTCAAATCAAAATTTGTACCTGGTTTAATTGAGAAAGTACGATCATCATTAAAATAATGTAAGAATTTAGCATATAATCCTAAGATAAAATTTGAGACTGGAGCATTATCACGTCTTGCGTATGATGAAGGTAATAATAAAGAAGATGTTTCATCTAAACTGTCTTCTAAAGGATTATAATCATTTGAGAAACGAACATTATTGAAACTTGAATAATCACCAGAATCTAATAATTCTTCTTCATCTAATTCACCACCACTTGAAGATGAAGCTTTAATTCTTTGTTGATTTTGTCTTGAAATACCATATTCTTGTTGTTGAGATTTTACTTTTCTAATATCAATATCCATTTGAGGAAACCAAAACGGTAATAAATGAACATATTTTGTTAATAAAGTTGCACCACCATGAATAAATTTTGAATATTTTGGAACACCTTCAACCAAATGACTTTCAATTAAATCTCTAACCCAAACTGGAGGTTCTTGACCCATTTGAGTTTGAAGTTTAACTTCCAAAACGGCATAAGGAAATCTACAAATATCCAGTTCAGGTAATTGAGAAAATGGATAATCAACACCAATATCAGTTCTTCTCCAATTACCATTTGTTCTATCATGACCATCAAAATCATCTTCTCTTACCATTGATAATTCTGTATCTAATGATATACGAACTCTTGCATCACCAGGTAATTGGAAAGCAGTTCTATTGTAAAAAGATCTCATTACAGGTCTAAATTTATCTTTCAAGATACGATATTGAACTTCTTTTGCTAAACGTTCTAAATTTTCAATTTCTTGGGGTGATTTTTTACCATCTTTTCTCATTTTATCAAAAGCTTGTGAAGCAGTGAATTCACCGGCTAAAAATTGATTAACTTTTTTCTCCTTTACGGTAAATCTTGCTTTAACCGATTTTTCACCAGTCCAATCTTCACGATGAGTTTTTCTTTCAACGAAAATTTGATCAGATTTCATTCCACCATACCATCTTAATCTAATTGCTTCTGCACCTTCATCTTTTCTTAATCTTCCATAATATAAATCCATATCTTTATTATCAAAATAAATTGATGTGATTGCACTATCTTCAGGTTCAAATTCTTTATCAGCATTGAAAACTAAAACTGGTAAATGTTTTAAAATGATTAACTTTAATTCGGTGATATTGTCAGGATGAACCCAATACTTTGTGGTTTGTCTAACAAAATTTTGTTGAGAACCACCGGCTGATGAATCACCTTTAGCTGGATTACCTCTAGTTCTAACTAAATCATATAATTTTGATAATTTAACAATTAAATTATCATAGTTGTCTTTGAAAAAAGGTTTTGCATTTAATCTAACTTGGAAGATTGGTTTCAAAGTGAAATTAGTTGTTTTATCATGTTTCTTAACAATTTTTTGAAATCCAGTATAATTTAATCTTGTAAATTTTGCTAAATCATGAACATCAGCAATTATATCAGATAATTCTTCTTCTAAATCTTCAAAATCTTGTTCTTGAGGTTGATTTGGATTATTTGGATTTTGTAATGCATTAACAACTTCATAAACATATTTTTCAGCATCTTTTATTCTTCTATTAACTTCGGTATTCTTAATTTTAGTGAAAGAATAAACTTTATCTAATTCATCTTCCAAAAACGCTAAGAATTCTTCTTCAAATTCATTTGTCCATTGATAATCATTATCCTTCAAATTTTTTTTCAACTGATGTTTCAAATCATCATATGCAATATAATAAAAAGAGTAATTCTTTATAAGAGCGTTTCTTAAATGCTCACCAAATTTCATATCTTTATTAGGGTGACGTCTCAACAAGAAGGAGGAAAGATTTAAAGAGACAACTTAATTGCTAAATTGAACAAATTCCAACAAAAGAAACAACGGAAGGTAAAATAATAGTGAATATTTATTTATATATATGCAATTTGATTATTCTACGTTCATACGTCTTAATAGCCGCTTTAATTTAATCTAATTAAATTTATTATTGATAGTGCAACATATGCAGGACAGCCCTTGTCTAATTTGGCAGATAAAAACATATTTTAAGTTTTCTCTGCTGGCCACGTGTGGATTTTCACTACTGCAATTTTACTACTGAAAATTAGGCAGCTAAAAAAATGAAAACACTCAGGAAAAAATAAAAAATTATCTGCGCGCAAAGAAAAAAAAAATTGGATGTTAAGGTCGTACCCGGATTCGAACTGGGGTTAGCTGGAGGTTGTGATAATTAATCAAAACCAGCTGTGATAACCACTACACTATACAACCTAAGCTGACAAATTTTTGTCTATGTTTGTAGCAGCTGTGTCAAATAGTACGTGTTTTTTTTCTAAAATTGCTTTTTTTTCAATATATACATATCAAAAAAAAAAAAAAAAAAAAGCTCATCCAAAGCTAATTCAAGTTTTTCCTTGTCATTATTGAAGAGAAAGAAGTATCATGTAAAGATATGGTGTTTTTTTAGCTTCTCACTACCGCTTATTGTCTACAACTATGGCATTTTGAATTCTTACCACGATTCCCTCGCTTTCGTTTTTTGAACTCATTTAGGGTTACTGGATGCATTTTCCAAATAAACGGGATCCTTTATTCTGACTCACTGCTGCTCATTTATACCAGTCTCATCTTGAATTGATCTGCATAATAATCGTTCATGTGATGACTTGGACTTAAATGCCATTATAATGACACGTAGAAACAAGTACACATCATAATTTTAGGTTACAAGCTTGCACAATTCGTCAGCGAGATTCGAGGTGACAAAGGTATTCCCTTGAGGAATAAGATGGTTTCAATGAATAGAATATAAGTGGGTAACATTGCTACGTATGTAGATGATTTCAAGTGCTACGAATACACATTTAGCGTTAGATGCAAAACACTCGCCGCTTCTGCAAATTCTCAATTGGAAAAATTTACTGAAAGATATGACGTCCAGTTGCTACAATTACCTTATAGATAGCATTAGTCAACACATAGCCATAATGAAGGCTTTAGAGTCAACTGACTACATGAGAAAGCTGTCAAAATTTTGCTGCATGTAAGTTGAGAAAAGCTTCATAAGCTGATATAAAAAAATTCGAAGCTATCAATCAGACACATCTTGCTTCACAGCTTCAAGAACTATTTCATTTAATACTATAATTATCTGTAGCTCTAGTTCGAGACTTCAATGACTTTGCTAGGTTCCGAATTAAGCCCACATTAGTTTCAGGTAGCATTCATGTTCCTTGTAAACCTCAACTTCATATAAGGGAAGCAATCACAAGGTATCTAACAATTTTATTGAGTTATACTTGGTATTTCTTTTCGTATTGATGAGTATCTACATATGTAGGGCATTATTTTTATTAATGTGTCAAAATTGTTATTTTGTCATAAAATTGTTAAATAGTTACAAAACTCCATTTTTTGACTTTATGTGTTGGTTAATTTTACTTCAAATAATTATCAAAACTGAAAAAAACTACAAATAGCTAAATATGAAAACTAGGTCCAGTGTACTGAGTGCCATTATTTAATTTTTGATGCACACGCAAAGGATGCTATGAAAACTGCTTAGCCATAAAGTAGTAAAAGATATCACAGCGATAATACAAAAGTCAAAAAGATGATCAAGTATGAATATGAAACTGCATCAGACTTGGTCTCTGGGGTTGAGCAATAAAAGCAATAATAGGACAAAATGATGTCAATATTTTTTATGTGTCAACTCCTCCTCACGAAACACCAACAATTCTAAACGATTCTTTGAGTATTTTAGAAAAAGTTTTTTACAATAAATGTGCAAAGCAAAACAACGCTTGCTGCAGCTTGTCAAACTAATACTTGAAATAATTACGTTAATAAAATTATTCTATTGATGTCATGTTTAGGAAGATACCATATGAAGGTCATATTGATCGTTAGACTAGCTAAGCGGAATGTTTATGATGAGAAAAAAAAATTTAAGCTTGCGTGAAAATTACATTCAATTGAACTTAGATAAAAAGGTTAAGTCTATCAAAAAGGCATTTTTCGAATGTCAACTATTGGTATGGACTGTGCTTATCATGAATTGCTGTGAAATTCTATAAAGAAAACCATCCTGTATATAAATACCGATCGTGTCGCTTTTTTTTAGCTAAATCAAAAGCAATATCTTTCCTATCTTTGATTAAGATACCAGTTGATTCATTTATGATGTTCATGAGGCAATTTGCTCTTAGATTGAATAGACAAGCAATATCAAGAAGAAAATTTTCATCAACGTCATTTAACAAGTCAGACTTTTCTCATGTTGTTATTGGCGGTGGAATAGTTGGGACTGCCATTGGTGCAGAGCTTCAATCAATAGAAGGAAACAATGTTCTAATAGTAGAAAGAAATGCACAATTGGGAATGGAAACAACTTCTCGTAACTCAGAGGTAATACATGCAGGTATATATTATCCAAAGGAATCATTGAAGGGTCAATTGTGTATAAAGGGGAAGCATAAGATTTATAATGCACACAAGAAAGGATTATTTCAAGTACCCTTGAAAAATTGTGGAAAATGGGTTGTAGCTCAAAATAATGAAGAATATAAATATCTCGAAAAACTTCATCAATACTCCCAAGACTTAAATGTTCCAGTGAATTTCATTTCACCAGATAAAGCTAAGTCAAAGTATCCCTTGATCAGGGCCGAAGCCGGTATACTAGAATCACCAACAACGGGTATTATTTCAGCCCATGACTATACACTATACTTCCTCACACAATTCGAGAATAATGAAGGTACCCTTGGTATAAATACAGAATTGGTAGATGTTCAGTATAATCCAAATATACCTAATTACACATTGAAACTTAAAGAGCGAGAATCTGATGATTACTTTGAGGTGACTACCGATAACTTCATAAATTCTGCAGGCCTTCATGCTCAAAAAGTGGCTAATATGGTCTTACCTTCCGAAAGGCACTTTGAAAGCTATTTTGCTAAAGGTACTTATTTCGGATATTCTCCTTCTAATCCTATCAAAACTTCATCAATAACGGATAAATTAATTTACCCATGTCCTAATCCAAACGCCTCATCACTAGGAACTCATTTGACGTTCGATTTAGGTGGACAAATTAGATTTGGGCCTGATATAGAATGGTTGGAAAACACACATGATGCCGACAAAATTGACTATACTGCTCGAGGTGTAAACATT
Source organism: Soucietia sequanensis (assembly GCA_030557975.1). Taxonomy (NCBI): domain Eukaryota; kingdom Fungi; phylum Ascomycota; class Pichiomycetes; order Serinales; family Metschnikowiaceae; genus Soucietia; species Soucietia sequanensis. The sequence goes on along the minus strand of JANIJN010000076.1, from coordinate 20,768 downwards.
CAAAAAGCATACGAGGCTGTTTCGACTTATTTCCCTAGCATCAAAGCTGAAGAATTAGTACCATCATACTCAGGAGTAAGACCTAAGTTACACTCCAAGCAACAAAGTCTTAAACTGTATACCGATTTTTATATAAAGGAAGAAGAAGGTTTCAAAGGCTTTGTAAATTTGATTGGTATCGAAAGTCCTGGTTTAACTTCGGCTTGGGCGATTGCTGATTACGTCAAAGATATATATTACAAGTAATGAACTAGATAAATCGTTTTTATGACATTAAGTGTTGAATTTTTCTATATAATTGTAAGTTTACGCCTTATGACGCTTACTATTAGGTTTATTATCATCATTAGGTATAACTCCACCCTTTTGTGGTAGATTTCGGGGCTCTGTAGGAGCTGGTAGCTCAACAAAATATTCGTGTAACAAAGCTTGTGTCAGATTACATCTTCTGCTTGGATCAAGCTGAGTCATTAAAATCAAAAAGTCCAAGGCTTTATCAGTAGCAGCTATGAACCTATTTCTAAATTCTTGTCTTGAAGGTGGGGGATAAACTCTTAATGCGTTATATAATGGTAAATTTGAAACATTTGGCCATATTTGCTCTGTTGGTGTACCAAGTGCTCTAAAAGTAACATCCATTTGGTCGATATCATCTTTACCTGGAAGATATGGAATTCTCAACATCAATTCAGCAAATATTATGCCAACGGACCATATATCAATGGCTTCGGTATAGTGCTTAGCACCGAACAATAACTCAGGTGCTCTATACCATCTAGTGACTACATTTGAGGACAAATCTTCATTGGCATTACCTAAAGATCTAGCCAAACCAAAATCAGCAATTTTTAGTTGGCCATCTGGAGCCAATAGTAAATTATTGGGTTTCAAATCTCGATGCAATATATAGTTTCTATGACAATGGTGAAGTCCTCTTAATGTCATCAAAATCCATGATTTAATATCCGATGTCTTGAAAACAACCGATCTGTCCTTGATTAGAACTTCTAAATCACATGGTAGAAATTCTAGAACTAAATTCAAATTATTTGTAGTCAGAAAGACATCGACTAATTCTATAACATTAGGGTGCTTGAGTTCTTGTAAATATTTGACTTCTCTCAAAGCAGACATGTCTAAACCATCTTTAAAAATACCAGTTTTGATTTCCTTTATGGCAATCTGTCTCTTGGTCGAAATTTGATTTCCCACGTAAACAACTGCATAAGTACCTTCCCCAACTTTTTTATCTTTGGAGTAATTCAGGACATTTATTGGAGTAGCTGGCTTAGTAGATAGCGTGGTTGGAGTATTAGCCTCTAATGGTCGCTCTATCTTTGCTGACATGTACGTTCGGTGAATCTGAATTTGGATTGAAGATAAATCGAAATCTTTATCTTTGAAAATGATTTTATTTCTGATATCTTCAAATTTCAAAAAGCAGCTTTTTTTCGCATAATCTTGATTAGCAAAGCACTGCACAAGAAATTGCAAAAAATAAAAAATTACAGGCTCTTACAGTGTCCATTGTTTTTTTATGTATTTATTGATATGAGTTTATTTGGTTAATGATATGAATTGTAGAGAAGTAGAGGCGGTAAAAATGTACAAATTTTATTTTATGCTGAAACTTGCACATTTGGACCACATTTCTGAGATGCAAGTATTATTTATGATCTATGCGAGTATAAAATCTAAGTAGTAAGGTGAACGAAATGTAAAAAAATAGTGTCTGAGAATGGTAGACACTGATGAAAATGTATGCGCTTATTATATGAATGAGCGTGAGTGAAGACTGAAAGGAACGAGTAAGTTTGGATAAATTTGAGAAAATCAATTATGTATAGTTTTTTTCAATGGTGATCAATTTGTTACTGATGTTGCAGTACAATCCCATTGTGCAAAAACGTACCAACTATTACCACTATCACCAATGACTAAACCTCTATAAACCCCAACTTCTTGGCATTTTATATTCGTTTCATAGGTACCAAATGGCAAGGCGTCTTCTTTCTGTAATTTATAATATTTTCCGGATGGTGATTCAATCACAAGCTTGAAGTCTTGATTCATTAAGCCCGATCCACTATTAATACCTTTAGAGGGGTGTTGTAATATTTCAAAGTTGTAGGCATTTTTAGAAATGATTTTGTTGGTTTGAGGTTGCTTGATATATAAATCATTATTTTGACTTTGCACAGTTGGAAATCTTGGTACAAATTTACCTGGTTTCGAAACCCCCGTATGATATATAGGAATTACTATTGCTAGTTCATGAATGTTATCAAAATGCTTTTGTAAGCCCTTTGGACCCGCAAAAATTTGTAATACACCTATAGATTCTTTTTCAGGAAGGACAGCTTTGATTTTGGCAATTCGTTTATTGTTGGACCAAAAGATTTGACATAAGCTTAGTTCATTGGTGGTGATCTTCGAAGTCTTGATCAAAGTAAATAATTCAACATCAGTTGGAAGATCAAGTTCTAACTCGAAAATTTCCAAGTCTTTCAATCTTGTTAAAGCATTATTATAGTTCCTGAAATGGAGTTTATTCTTATGAAACCCAGAATATGCTCTTGGCAAATAAAATGCGATTGTTTGATCGATTGGTGGAAGAACATGTTGTAAATCAATAATCGAAGGAATATGAGTTGATATAATGCTTAGCGGTTTTGTTAAAAAGTAATATTCATTATAGTTAGTACCATTAGATTCATGTAGATTGCAAACAGAGCCATTCTTGAAGGCATATGTATCCATGATGTAGATTTTTCCTTCAATTAGGACAGATAACCAGCAATGATTCACAACGTATTGTTCAATATGATAAAATTCATTTGGCTTTTTCCAAAACCCTAAGATTAGTTCAGATGGAATCCTTAAAGCATCTAAAATCTTTTTAAATAAATAATTGAGTTGGTAAATTGATGCTTCTCTTTTATACAATACTTCAGCTAATTTTGGTTTAATTTGCATGATTTTGTTAGATTCCTCAATTATACGAAATTTACACAAATGTAGTAAGACACATCTAAGTTGATGTAGCTTTGAAGCGTTAAATTTGACACTTATATCAGAAATTAATTCATTGAAATCGCAATTGATATCATAATTTTCAATAAATGTGTCGGCTTTCTTGAATGAAACATCGCTAAAGTCAGAAAGAACTTGATCATCGTCATCGACTTCACCGGTTGTTTCATTAACATTGATTTCAGAGACATAGTCTAAAGGTTTAATAATTAATTGTGACTCTTCTCTCACAATACGTTTTGTTCTAGATTGTTTGTCATGCGCTGTTAATGAATTCATTCTGTTCAATTCCAGCTTCAATGTACTCCAGTCGATTTCATCATCCTTTTGTAATCTTTGTTCTAGTAAGTTATCATTAGCTCTTTTTTTATGCAAGAACTTTTGAAAAATGTTTGGCTTTCTTCTGTCTTCGAATACTGAGTCCATAATACTTTTATCAGGCATTTTATCTCTTGCTTCATCTTCTTCATCAGAATTTTCTTCATTTATCGACATACCCTTCATTCGTGATTCATTCAATTGCATTTGTCTTTCATATTTATGTCTCAGGAATGATCCAGCACTTGTTGCACTTAATTCAGACAAATTCAACACATCGCTTTGTAATGATTGCATTGATCTTTTCAATTCCTCTTGTTGCATCTGTGAATATCTGAATTTCTCCTCATCCGTTAATACATTTCTATCTGCCGAATATTTGAAGTCATCAGCATCGAAAGGCATTCTATTTTTTGGACTGTAATCATTTCCATATAGTTTATCATGTTTGGGAGGTGGGGGTGGAGGTGAAACTTCAGGCTTATCATTATAGCTATAGTGAATATTTTCATCAAGATCAAGTTGATCATCAAGATCTTCATCAGTAACGTACTTCGATAATTTCTTACCAAGATCTTCTTTCGATTGATTTCTTTTTGAAGATAAATCTTCGCTTATATAAGAGTCAAGAGAGTTTTCATAGATTGGGTCATTTCCTTTTCTAGGACTCAAATTGTTTGGAATAGTTTTCATAGCTTTTTGTTTCCTTTTTTCTAATTGTCTCAATCTTTGTAGTTCTAATTCGAGCCTATGTTTCGTGATTGCGAGCTGTTCTTCATAGTTATCTCCTTCTTCTTCTTCTTCGTCTTCATCTATTATGTATGGTCCTTCTATACCTCCACGAGAGGTGGGTTCGTGGTAACTCTGGTTATAATCTTGCATTATGAAATTATTAGCATTTCGACGTTTCTGAGATGATCCAAGAACATTTGGAGAAGGAGTTGGTTTCACGCCTTCAGGCGAGAAGCTTTCGATAGTGTGATTTTGAAATACTGGCTGATATTTTGAAGGTGAATTATTACCTGTAGTATGATTAATTTCATTGAAATCACTATATGAATGATTATGGAAGTCATTTGGAGCAGCAGACACCAAACGATCCGAATATTGATTGTATGACTGTGGTCTTTGTTTAACCTTTGTCTTATTCTTTGAGTAAGGGCTAGTATAGTAGCCATCAGGGGCAATTGCAATTGAATTACGATAGTTTTCTTGATTTTGTTGTTGCTGTAACCGTTTTTGTTGATCAAATTGTTGTTTTTTAACATGATAATTTTGCTGTTGCTGTAATAACCTGAAGTTCTCGATTTCCATTTCTTTTCTTCTTTGATTATTGAAATCTTCATTCGAATAACTATGGTGAATGATTTTATTGTTTTTCGGAGTAAGTGAATTTGATTTAGCATGATATAAATTTGATTTTGACATTCTTGGCTCAATATTATCATAACTATTATTTTGACTATAATCCAAGTTATCTTCGTACTCAAAAGAATAATCAGGGTTGTTGAGTGGGTTTATTTTCTTTGATTGAATTTTAGAAGAATTATAAAAAGAGTTAATTGGAGCACCATTCTTACTTGATCGTAATCTTGAATCTTCTCTCTCCTTAACAGGAGTGTTGTGTTGCGATAGGTTCATTTGATTAATTGACCGGTTCGATGATGATTGTGGGATTTTGTTTTCTTCAACGATTTGGACATAATCTTTTGGAAATATACCTTCAGCATTATTTCTTCTTAATTTACCACTCCACCAACTCTCATCAACTATTGAATAAACTTCTATGGTTTCATTTTCGATAAAACCTAAATCTCCTTCTTCTTCACCAGCCCATGAAACATTGGTTTTTACTTTAAAAGGGAGAGGAGGCAATGACATTGATGAATCAAGCTGGTTTTCAACGTCGAAATTTTGCTAAATGATTCTTATTTATTTGTAAAATAAAGCCAAAATTCCAGACTTCTTGACGTGTTTAACGTAATGTTTTATTGTTTATTCTTTATTCTTTATTTCTTCTTCTCAATTACAATACCTATTGACGAAGTGTTGTGTTTTATATAATTCTGTCCCAACTTTTTTTTTTCTTTTCTATAAAGTTCCTTCTCTCTCTTCTTCTTTTTGTTTTTTTTTCCAGTAGAGTTAGACTAACGAATGACGTTTAGCAAAAGTAACGATATATTAAGTAAAGATTGGTTGTCGATACAAGAGCAAAGATTAAGAGAAAGTAGTATACAAAAAAAAACTGCAAGCCACGAAGTTGAACATAAAAACAGATGAAATCAAAAAGAATATAATTTTTGAGATTTCCACGAAGAAATATCACAATAGTGAACAGTATGAATGTTTTACAATCTACAAACTATGAAATTTCAATAATAGTAAGAAGTAAGGCTACAGGAACAGTATACTTCAACATCAAATTGAAAGTGGCTTGCTGATAAAGTGATATTGTTATAGTTCTACACAATTATGGTAATTATTCGAGGTTTTTTTGTTTTGATTTCGAGAATTCCAAATGAGGAATTTTACAAAACAAATATACGATAATTTTTTCAATGCCAAATCACCAAATTTCATGCCTAAAATATCTACTTACGATATAATTATGAGTGTATTCACATATACTTATATACATATAAATGGTAGAATAATTACATTTTACTTAATTTATACTTATTGTTGTTGACGAACACCACTGACAATATCATCAACTCTTAATAAAAGACAAGCACTTTCAATACCAGTTTTGATAGATTGTTGTTTGATAACTTCTGGTTCCCAAACTCCGTAATCATGCATATCAACAACTTTACCTAAATCGCCATCAATACCAAATGAGTGTTCACCTTGTGCATGTTTTGCTCTTAATTGTGCTAACGTTCTAATTGGATTTCCACCACAATTTTGTATCAAAGTTCTTGGAATAACCTCAAAAGCATCTGCAACTGCTTGATAAGGCCATTGAGCAACTCCTTCGATTGATTTTGCCTTTTCTGACAATTTAACACTGACTGCCATCTCGGTTGCACCACCACCTGGAGATAAGGAAGGATCAAATATAACATTTCTTGCGACTGCCATTGCATCATGTAAATTTCTTTCAATTTCGTTTAATATATCTTTTGATGGGCCTCTTAAAACGATAGTACAAGCTTGAGGGTTTTTACATTTCACTAAATATGTGAAATATTCGTCACCAATTAATTCAACTTTGAATTCCCCACATCTTGTACCAATATCAGATTCTCTTAAATCTTCAATTCTATTAACAATGGTTGCACCAGTTGCACGAGCAATTCTATTGTTATCTGATTTTTTAACTCTTCTTAAAGCTGTTACACCACCTTTTAATAAGTAATGTTGAGCTAAATCACTTACACCTTTTTCGGTTAATACTAAATCTGGTTTAAATTCTAATAATTGATCACAAATTAATTTAACTTGTTCTTCTTCAATTTGTAAAATTCTATTCCAGTCTTCTTCTTTTGTAATTTCGATATTTGTTTGCGATTCACCTTTTTTATATTCCAATGGACAATCTAATAATATGATTCTTGGATTATCTATATTTCTCTTCATTTTTGGATGTGTAACATCTTTATTTAATAAAATACCGTCTAAAACTTCACTATCGGTAATTTCTCCACCAGGTATTTTTTCAATTCTCACATATCTTTTTATATCAATCTCTTTATAATCACCTTGTTTGACTAAAACTGTCTTGACGGCTTTTAATGATAACTCACACATTTTTTGTGACCATTTATTGATATATTTAGTACCAATTGATGACTTAATTAATTTAATCATTGCTTCGTCATTTTCAATATCAACTGGAGTTGAGACTTGATGAATAATTTCTAAAGCATCACTTAAGGCTTGCTTCAAGGCTTGAATTATGATAACTGGATGAATGTTCTTTTCAATATATGGGAAAGTTTGAGCTAAGATTTCACCTGCTAAAATGATAACCGTTGTTGTACCATCACCAACTTCTTCATCTTGAGTTCTACTCAATTCGATCATTGATTTAGCAGCTGGATGAGAGACATCGATTTCTCTTAAGATTGCATGTCCATCATTGGTTAATACTATACCACCCATTGGGTCCAACAACATTTTCAACATTGCTTTAGGTCCCAAACAAGTTCTGATAATATCAGCAACTGCTTTAGCAGCAGTGATGTTTGAGATTTGAGCTTGACGCCCAGTTTGCCTTTCCGTGGAAGTATTCATATACACAACAGGAGCCAGCATTTTCGGTCTATTTGTGTCTATAAATATGAGGGTATACTATGATTCGTGTATAAAACTTGATTGTAATTAATGAAAAAAAGGAAGAGGCAAAATTCACTAACCGTTCAATTGTTGATTAAATCAAAAAAGCTTCAAAAAAAATTAATTTGATTTTCATCAAAAAAAAAAAAAATTTGAATGTTTTCGCGTGTTTTTTTGAAAACAGCACACTACTTCAGAACATGAATCTTTAATGATTCAGGTAGTAAAGGTATTTGCTATTTGACAATTTAATAGTCGATTGAGAATTCACTGCTTATAGACTTATCATTGACAGGCAATTAGACGGTATGGCACTTGATTCGGATTTTGTGAATATCAATTTCACATCAATCGCAGACTTGGGCTCTGTCGATACCAAAATAAATGAGCTTGAAAGCTTGAAATCACTGATAGCAGATGCAGTTAATAATAAGTTATCAAATAAAGAAGTCACAAACACTCCTGATATCGATGAAAAGAGTGCAAAATATATTGAACAAGTACTTGCAAGTGTACACTCTGTTATTAACTCGTCTGATACTGATTCTTCGATAACTGAAATCGACAAACTAATCAGTCAGTATGGTAACTTGAAAGTTCTTGAAGACTTGAAGGTCTTGTATAGCAACAAAAGCACAATGAAGGAGGTTATCGACTTTTTACAGCTCGCGGAGCAAATCGAGAGATCCATTCATGCCATAAACTTCAATGAATTGAAAGAATTTGAAGATATTCTACAAAATGTTGCAACATTGAAAAGTATGAATAAAGCTTCCAGTTTCGAAAATATTATAGCTCAATTGACCGAAAGCTTGGATACTGTCACTCATGAACGAAAAGATGTACTATCAGAATCGTTAAGTGGCATATTGCATAAAACCAACTGGCTATCAATTAAAGAAAGACACAAGCCTATCATACCTGAAGACTTAAAAGTCATATCATCAAATTTTGAAGACTTAATAAGTCTCCAATCAATTTTTCAGAAACCCGAATATCCAGACTCTTGGTGGGCTTTGGACATATTATTACAACCTATCATAACTAGATTCAAATATCATTTTTCAAGTGCCAACAAAGATACTAATAAAATATCAAAACCACAATGGGCATTCAATTACATGGAAACTTTTTTGACGGAAGAACTTCCGTATATAGAATTAGTTATTGGAGGGGTATTGGAAAAATATTCAAGAATAACAGTATACGAAGTAATTACAGCGATACTACAACCAATAAGGTCAAAAGTTTTTGATATGATTAAAGTCATCAATGAAAACATATCATCATCTCATAATCAACCAGAACAACTTGATAAAGTAGGTAGGGTTCTATCGCATCTCATTTATGAATCAACGTCGTTCGATCAGAGATTGAGAAACCTTTATAAATTCAATCCATATATTGAAAACTTCGAAAATGTTCCGACGAAAAAATGGCTTGGTATCACTGGTGATGTTTTATTATATGATAAAAACGAGAAAGGTGCAGTTTTTAATTGGCTTAATTTTGAATATCGTTTAGCAAAACAAAGATTCGATAGTGAGATTGCTGCAAGTGGTAATGCATTAAAGATTGATTTTGATTTTCATGAAGATGACGTTAAACAAACGTCGACTAATATAAATTCGTACCTAAAACCAACTTATTCAGCTTATAATTTAGTTAAACTTTTCAACAATTTAACAAGTCACTACAAAACTTTAAGTATAGTGAAATATCAATTAAAGTATGTTTCCAACATTCAACTCAAATTAATTGATAATTATTTCGAATTCATTAATAAATCGTTCAAAAATTTCAATGATTCTTTCAATTCAAGTTCTGTGCTCAATTTTATCCCTGGTGGATTGATGAATGAAAGTGAGAAGACAGGCAGTTCAGAATTGATTAAAAATGGATTAAGTGGGTTGGAGATATTGACTGGATTATATTGTCTGACAAAATTCATACAAAATTGTCTTGATGACTGGAGTGAAGAATTAATTTTCATTCAACTTTGGACAACATATCAAGATATAACGGGGAATGTTGATACAAATCTGACTATATTTGACAGCTCAATTGAACAAAGTGGAAAAATTCTCGGTAAGCTAGAGACCAAATATAAAGATTTTTTCAGAAAAGAGATCAAAAATTCTTTACAAGATTACGTTAATTCGAGTCAATGGAATAATAAATTTTCGATAAATAATATTGAACCTTCATCATCACTTTCGTTACTCGTTTTGACTTTGCCAGTATACTTGAATTATTTAAAAACATGTATTTCAGATATTGACTATTTTATTATCACTGATATGATCGTTACAATTTTATCAAGAATTTTGCAAGAATATGTTATAACTAATAATAAGTTTTCGAGGCATGGTGTTGAACAGATAAGGACTGACTTTGCTTTTATTAATGATAAATTAAGAGATACTCTTTTGCTTTATCCAGAAAGCGATTTATTAGATTCAACGCAATTATCTAATATTTCAAATAAAACATACTCAAAATTACAACATTCAATTGATTTACTTGTTAAAGTTGATCCTATAATAGCCAAATCAATGAAGAAAGACTTCGAACAAATTCCCCAGTTTAGGACACAATTCGACCATGGATTGAGCGGACTATCGGATCATGAAATCAATGATCTACTTCATCGTATCATATAGTTTATCAAGCCATACATTTCGATATCTTTACGAGTTGGCAATATACATTTAATTTTTTTTACCTTTTTTTTTTTCTTTGGATGTCGCGTTCCATAAGTATAACCTTTGTCTTTTTCTTTTATCTAATCTAAACAAAAACAAGTCTAACCAAATCAAAACAAAGCTTCAATTCGTATAACTTTCAACCAAATAATGTCATTATCCAGGAAAAGGGTATGTGTAAAACTTAACAGAAAATTTAACCTCGATCATCATAAAGTGTCGAATCTAAGAGTTAAAATTTTTAAAATTCATCAGACTAACGCGTTAATTTTTAGATATTTCAGGTTGTAGAAGATCCAAGTTCAACTACAACACCTAAAAGATCAGTATTTCGTTATCCGAGCTTTGCAAAGCTATATAGTGTGAAAGAAGGCACCCCTCATCTCATTGTACCTGCGAAGTCAGGTGGGATTTTCATAGGAAGGAGTAGTTCATGTGATGTCAAAATAAGTGGATCTGACGTTTCTTCAAAACATTGTCAATTATCATTATCATTAGGAGATAGTAGCTTACTAATAAGTGACTTAAGCTCGAATGGTACTTGGGTTAATGATGAACGTCTTGGAAATAGTGTTTTTTTGAAGAGTGGAGACAAGATAACGTTTGCCAAGACGGGTGGTACATATATATTTCGATATGAAACAGATATAAAGAATGATAAATCAATGCTGAATAAAAGATCATTTTTTGATGACTATATATTAGGGAATCAGTTAGGATCAGGACATTATGCAGTTGTTAAGGAAGCAAGAGATCGAACATCAGGAGATATTGTTGCAGTTAAAATTTTTCATCCTAATAAAACAAACTCAAAAAATTCTAATGATGAAGATGCAAAACTAAAACAAGAAATGAATTTACTTTTATCGATCAATCATCCAAACATTGTAAAATTCATATCTCATTATGTTGAATCAACCAATCAATATTCATCAACAACATATCTTGTATTAGAAAAAATGAATAGTGGAGAATTATTTCAAAGAATCATAAATAAACTGAAATTAAGACAAGATGAAACTAAAGCAATTTTCAAGCAATTATTATCAGGATTACATTATTTACATGAAAAGAATATAATTCATCGAGATATTAAACCAGAGAATATACTACTTGATATAGTACCAAAACAATCTGAATATCAAGAATCATTAGGACCATGGGATGATAATGAATATGATATAACGGTTAAAATAGCTGATTTTGGATTAGCTAAATTTATTGGAGAATTAAAATTTACAAATACATTATGTGGAACACCAGCATATGTTGCACCTGAAATATTAAATAATAATAGAAATTATTCAACAAAAGTTGATATTTGGCTGAGTGGTGTATTACTTTATGTTTGTATTTGTGGATTCCCACCATTTAGTGAAGAATTAGGACCTCCAAGTATGAGAGAACAAATTTTAAGTGGTAAATATGCTTTCTATTCACCATATTGGGATGAAATAAGTGATTCAGTATTAGATCTTATAAGTAATTTATTAATTGTTGATCCAGATGAAAGATTTGATATTAATCAAACATGTAATCATTTTTGGTTTAATGAATCAGATGATGAAAATAAAGATGACGTACCAATGTTAATTGAAGATTCAGGTGATAGTAGTAATAACAATAGTTCAATAACGAGAATGTCGGTTAGATCAAATAGTCAACCAATGACATTAAGAGAACGATTTACATCAGAACTTAATTTTGATAATGATATAAGGTCATCAGCTCTATAAATTAAATCAATGAAAAAAAAATTCAAAAAAAGAAAAAAAAATAAGAAACAATAATACCTAGACTATAAAACGTTTTTATGTAATACTATATACAAAGAGAGATAAATTAATGATAATGTACAATTTTTTTTTTTTTTTTTTTTTCAATTTATTCATGCAATATTTTGTTCGAGTCCCTTTATGAAAGACTTTCTAGTTTTGAAAAAAATATCCAACACTGATTTATTAGTAGCCATTAAAGATTCAAATTCAATAGGTACTGACTTATTCAGTTTTGAAACTTTAATAATTTTATCCTGAATGTTTATAAGTTTACCCAAAATATTGGTGGCATTGACATTTTCATTCAAGGCGATATAACAGTCGAATTGACCAATAAGACAAGTCAAATCATTATTTGATTCAACACCTAATTTAAACCATTCCAAACTTTTAGAAAAATTTTGGAAAACATTTAATTCTAAGAAACCTAAAGATGGGAAACTTTCTTTTAAACCTTTTGAAGCAGATACTTCAAGATGATATTTTGATAATTGAGGATCAGTAATTGAATATAATTGACCTAAATAATAATGAGATTGAATTATAAAGTTATCTAATTCACCAAATTTAATACTTTTTTCAAACATTAATTTAGCCTTTGTTAAATCTGCTTTTGGCTTTAAATAATTAAAATAATACATGCCTAATTTATTATAAACTTGACTTGCTAAAATAGTATCATTTTCAAATTTCAAAAATTGTAACCAATAATTTTCAGCTTGTTCATAAAAATTTTTATTAAAGGCTAAATCACCGGCTAATTTAAAAGTTAATGGATGATTTAAATTTGATAATTCAGTAATTAAATTATTAGCATATTGATAATCTTCTTTAGATGATTTTGAATCTTGAATGGTTTCAAATGCAAGTATTGATATAGCATCATTATTACCTAATTCAGCAGATTGTTCAACTAATTCATTTTCTAAATCTACTAAATGTTTATTTGTTGTATTGGTAATATTTCTGATGGTTGAAAGTAAAGATTTACATGTCATTAAATCATTTCCTTTAGTATACGATGGGATTCTTATATTATCGGGATTATCTAAATTTGAGTAAACTGATTGTAATATTGCAAGCATTTTTTTATAAGCTAATCTACTATCATTATCAAATAATAATCTATTAATGGTTCTTTTATTGGGGAGAATCGATAGTAAAGTCGGACGGTTTGATAAAGAAAATGCCGACGCTGAAAAGCAACGTGTCTTATTTGGTAAGTTCCTTATTCTGAAGGGACTACCTTTTATGTGAATATGTTTAAACATTTATGTGTAGCGGTAGTCTATTCTCTAGTATATATATCAAGTGATCTTTTCATATTTCAAATAGTGAAAAAAGAAAAATCAAGTAAATCCGTACACCAAGAAAAAATATTTTAAGATTTTTTTTTTTGCATCCCGAATAGAATTTTTGGTTGGATCACTACTGTCAAATAGTTGTTGTTACTAGCCACAAGAGAATACGATGAAGAATGATTCTGATAAATCTGATGAAGAAATGTGCCGTGCTTATGTAACTTAGTAGAAGGGACTTGCAAGTAAATAAAGACTGAGGAAGTGAGAGAGAGAAAGAGACCTTAAAAACACAGCCATAGCTAAATGATTGTCGCATAATCATAGTTTGCTAACAATTAACAATTGAACGATTAACAATACAAGAATAAGTATACGCATATGGAAGATTCATAGAAGTGAGTAGATTGAATTAACAAGACAGGGAAATCGGAAAGCGTACCTGATATGTCATATGATGTAGAATTGCACATAACATTATCTCAGTTGCTATTTATCGAAGATCTTAAAAAAAGGAATAAGAATAAGAAAAAGGAAAAGACAAGACAAGACAATAGTATAATTCTTCCTTCTACTACTAACCTTAAAAGCGAACATTGTTTAAATGTAATGCATTATTCATGATATATATCGATACCATGTCACTAACCACTTATGAGGGGAAGAAGATTGAATTTTCATCGAATGAAGCAATAGTTCAAGAGATGATTGAAACCGGTAATAGAAAGCAGGGTGAATTGAATCGAGGCGAGTTAGAATGAGGTGAAACGTGTATAATAAAAGCCATAGTGACATAAAAACAAAACAAAATTAAACAAAGTAAAGTGAAATATTATTTTCAATTGGATAATTACAGTGCATGGATAAACCGACACTCATAAATCCGTGAATGTAACATGGAGACAGAAAACCACCCCGAATAGAACAAGTGAACGGGCTGGTTACTGATAAACGATGTCATTAACACATATACAACTGCCAAGACTCGGAGCCTGAGCCTTAAGAAGGTCAAACGGACAGTCAACGATGATAAGAATAGATTAGTCCCACGAATTCACAGTTAAATTTATCTCTGTCCGCCCCGAGGTTTATAGGGCCAGCCCGGACACTCCCGGTGAAGTTGGCACAATGTCGCTCGTAATCTTCTTATCAGCTATAAATGTCGCGTAGCCAGTTTAAACGAGACGGCTGAAAATTGGCACCGCATTCATTCAACGTTCGCACGGTATTCGACCCATTCGACCTAATTGAATTATTCCTGGTACCAATTTTTAGTGACATCGTACGATACTCATCGGCCCATTTATACCATGAAGCACTCCATTTAATTGAAAATGGGCACATGTGATATATAAACAAAACATTACCGAGTGATCATCTCCCCACGTCTCTTTGTATGAAGTCGCCTTTAGAGTGACATGTTATACGAATTCATATTCTTATGTTTTGAATAACTAATTGTGTATTATATGAATATATAGTGACATATTCTAAATTTGTAACTGTAAATGCTAAACTTAACATACCCCTGTTCTTATTGTATAAATTGCAACTTTAACCAAATAAAAAATTGCATCCCTGCATGATTAGGCGATTGGCGAAAATACAAAAAAATGCGATTAAATTTATCTCCCCCATTCTTAATTGAACAATAAACAATAAAGGATATGAAATGATGATATAATTATAGAAAAAAATAATAAACGTAATGATTATGAAAAGCAAGCAAATGTAAAAATTTCAAAATTGTATTATTATTCCGGGAATGTAACGAAGTCATGTTAACTTATTTTATAATATCATAATGCAGTGTAAATCAAAAAGCAATCTGAAATCAATAGATCATATAAGGATTGTTAAAATAATGGTTTTGTTAATGTAATCACTTTTGTTAACCTTTTGTTAAAACTCTTGATAATGTAAATGATGTTAATTTAATGGAGTAGTAAGGATGGTGTCATATGCTATACTTTTTTTTTTTTTTTGCATTAATGATACCTAAGTGATCATCATTTATTGTATATACATTAATTGCTTTGATATAATGATTAAATTACATTAATGAGTTACCAAATGTATTGGCATTAATTTATACTTTTATTTTTTATTTTTTTGTATTCAATGTAGAAAGAAAGATAATCTTACTTTTGAGTTTATATAAATAAATTAATGTACATTATTGTGATAAGTTATATATTATGATTTAATTGATATTTATTAAATTGACATTTTATATTACATCATATTGTATTAATCAACTCAATCGATTCACTTATAAAATTGAAGAAAAATCTCGAAGATACTTTACTGTCCTTTGTTAACAATGAATACTGGAATCTTCAAACGAAAAAAATTCAAAAATTCAAGGGCTTATTGTAATATAGATGTAAGCTCACCACAATAAATATAATGTATAGATATAACTTCATACTTCGAATTACTCTTTACAATGTAATATTTTTTAAATTATTATCTCCTAGAATGACTATGAGCTAAAGAATTTTTAAATCAGCTTATAACACAATTGTAATTTTTATTGAAAGTTTAAATTGTATTAGATATATAAATGTAAATAATTTATTTGTAATGCAAGAAATTAACATTAATTAATAATGAATAGATTAACTTTATCAATGATAACTTCGTTAATCAGAATCATGAATGTATAATGAAACGATTAGTACTTTTTAACTGCAAAAAAAAAAAACATCTGGTGAATTCATTATTTTTTTTCTATAACTTAAAATTTCACAAATCTAAATTGACCATTAAATACCACATAAATCATATTAATCATCTAAATATGATAATTATGTAAAGTTTTTCAATTTCATCTTTGAAAGATTGAGGTAGGTTTATTAAATCAAATTTTATTATTCTGTTGATATTAATTTATTATTCTGTTGATATTAATTTATTATTCTGTTGATATTAATTTATTCTTCTTAAACTATATAATTATACTAAAAATATGATTAAACTTAAATAATTAATTGAATTGTTATTTATATCATTAGCATATCATTAAAATACTTTAACAATATTAAAAATTTTGTAAGGTGAAGGAGGTAGGAATGATAAGAATGAATAATTTCAAAATTTATTATGAATGACGAAAGGAGGTTTATGATTTATTATTGATAACTTTTCATAAACATCGCTATAATATGAGAATAATATACTAAAAAAATTAATCAATTGAGTATAACAGATTATCGCTATTATAATTGAATATAAATATATCAATAAATTTTGAAGGTATAGAAGGTATAATCTGATATTTTTATGAAACAAGTTACCAAGTCATGATTAATCAATAAATTCAAATATAATTCTTTAGCTAAGATTAATGTATTCCTAAGTGACAGATTACCAAGTATAAATCAAGATTAAAATTATAATTATATCTTATATAAGGTGATGAGGATGGGATGGAATAGTAATAGTATATGAATAAATCCAAATTAAATCTTAGCTAAGAATAATTCATTCCTGATGACAGATTACCAAGCATAAATCAAGATTAAGATCAAAAGTTCTATCTTATATAACGATGGTGATATCGATGGGATGAATAAATTCGAGTATAATTCCTAAGCAAAGATTAATTTATTCTCAAGTATCAAGTTACCAAGATTAAGATCACGATTCTATCCTATGACGATGGTGATGGTATAATGTGCGGTATGCGAGAGGATGTGAAGTGTATTAATAATTAGTATTAAAATCAATAAAATTATCAATATGATTACCACCATTACCATTTCCATTTCCTCCTCCACCATTCCCATTATTCCCTCCACCGTTACCGTTACCACTTCCAATTTCAAAATTTAAATTTGTATTTAAATTTGATGGACTTAAATTTAATTGTTGACCAATTGTATCAACACCAACCATTAATCCATTCCCATTAGAATTGGCATTCCCATTAGAATTCGTTATTGAACCCGCATTTGTGGTCACTGTCGCTGTCGCTGTCGCTCCCACTCCCGCATTTACTCCCGAATGATTCATTAAATTATCATAATCATTATTATAATTATTAAAATCAAATGGAGTTTGATTAAATTCAATTGAATCATGATTATTTGAATTTATGAATGATAAATCAGTGTCAGTTTCATGATATTTCTGTGGGTGATTATTATTCGATGGATGATTGTTTTGATTGATGGTGGAATTTTTATTATGAGTATATGAATCATTCAATGAAGGACTATTAAAATTTGAATGACTACTATTATTTGATTGTAAATCAAGGTGTGAATGTTTCAAGTGTGATTGGTGTGACTGTTGTTGTGGCTGTGATTGAGACTGTTGTTGTGACTGAGACTTTTGAACGTTTGATAAAAAATCAGGAGTGTTTGGATTAAACATATCTTCAAATGATTCCGATGATGATTGATTACTTATATTATCAATATCATATGATTGTAATTGAACATTATCATTATCATTCACATTGTTATCATTATCATTTTCATTTTCATTTTCATTTTCAAATTTTGATAATATTGAATTGGTTTTGGTATTTTTTTTCTTCAATTCATTAAATAAATTACTGGTATAATGATTACCATTACCATTACTATTTATTGAATTTGGTGATTGGGACTGAGACTGCGACTGTGAATAAGAATATGATTGTAATTGTAATTTTGATTGTAATTGTAATTGTGATTTTTTCAATTCATTAGATTTATTTAATTCATGTGACTCATTTATTTTATATCCTAAATTTTCTTCAGTATATATATTATTATGAGGTTTGGTTGAAATTGGATCAAATGATGGATCATCCCATAAATCATCGGGATTAAAGTCGTGATTATTATCATTCTCATTGGTTTCATTCTCATTGGTTTCATTCTCATTGGTGTCATTGGTATTTGTATTGGTATTATCAATACTCATTATATGATCAATACCAATATTATTAACATTATTTTCCAAAATAAACGAATTCAAAAATTGTAATGAATCTCTCATACCCACAAGTACATGAGGTGAACAATTTTCATTTCCATTTTCACCAAATGCATTACTTACTTGTTGATCTTCACTAAAATCATCACAAATTGACCATTGATTTAAATTTGAATTTAATCCATTGAAAAAATATACGGAAAATTTTGGTTTATGAGATAATTTAATTCTTAATTCGTTGTTTTCATTGTTATTTGAATTGATATTGGTATTGGTATTATTGTTTAATAACGAACACGTTATTATTGAACTTATTGGATAAAAAATTCGAAATAAAATTTTTGAGTTATCACAAATTGCACTGAAAAAATAATTTATTTCATGATTTTTTTTCAGTAATATAACACTTAGGTCAACGGATGACATTATATTATTTATGGCAAATGGAGATAAATTAATTAAATTTTTTTTTAAACTTAATTCATCATGTAATCCTGATTTAATTCTTTGCCAAGAACCAACTGATAATGAAGAAATATCAATAAAACAATATTTTTCATTAATTTTAATTTCAATTGATAATTGAGATTGTGATTGGAAAAGGGTATTTGGACTTAATTGAGATTGAGATTGAGATTGTGATTGAGAAGGTTGAGATTGTGATTGATTAAATAAATTATTTGGACTTAATTGAGACAGATTATCAAAATTTGATAAACTATTTGATCTTGAAGAATGATAACTTTTACTAATACTATTATGATGAGATAAATTTAAAATACTATTATGATTTGAAGAATTATTTGAAATATTTGAATTCATTCTTTCAAATTTTCTTAATTTTGCTCTTCTATTTTGAAACCAAATTCTTACTGCTTTTTCAGTCATATTTGTTTTATTACTAATAATTTTTCTTAAATCAGATGAAGGATTTTGATTTGAATCAAATTCACGAAGAAGAAAATCAAGTACGTCACCTGAAGCTCTTGTTCGTTTATTATTTGAATTAGAAGATTCATCGATGGACATTATATCATGGGGGGAGATATGAGGGGGGATTAGGGAATGAGGAATAGGGAATGAGAAATAGGGAATGAGGAATAGTGAATGAGGAGAGGAATAATGAATGAGGAATAGTGAATAAATGAGGATTAAATAACGAAGAATTAAAGTGTATTATAGTATATTATACTGAGATATACTGTGGTGTATTAGAGTATATTATAGTTATTATAGTATAATGGATTAAATAAGGATTGAATTAGGGATAGATGAAGTGAAGTGAAGAAGTGAAGTTGATGAAGTAAGTGAATGATGAAGTGAAGGAGTATACGAATAGTATAGTATAGGAATAGTATAGGAATAGGGAGAAGTAAAGTAAAGTAAGTCAAAGAGATGGATAATGGATGATATAATAGTCGGTGATAATTAAGTCAAGTTCTTCATTGTGATTTTCTGTTCTTCTCTTAAAAGTAAAACAATGCAAAAAAAAGAGACAAAAAAAAAAACAATTTTAAAAAAAAAAAAAAAGAGAAAAAATAAAAAATAAAAAAAGAGAAAAAAATAAAATAAAAAAAAAAATAAAATAAAAAAATAAAAAAAGTAAAATAAAAGTAAAAAAATAAAAACAGAAATGGAAAGCTTTTTGAATCCACAAATTTAATTGCCACTCATACTATACTATACTATACTATAATATAATACTATAACACTATGATATGATATACTATACTCTATGCTTACTCTGATATACCATGGTATACCATGGTATACTATGGTATACTCTGGTATAATATAGTACAGTGTAGTATAGTATATGTAGAAGATGTAAATCTCGGTAATGAATATGCAATGATATAATATACAATACTATAATAATATATAATATATAGAAGGATACACCATGCCATATTACAGCGAACTTACTTTTAATTCAAAACTTCCGACTAATTGAGGTCGGAAATTAAATTCAAAAACTGACCGAATTTTCAAAAAGAGAGACATTAATTTTCAAAAGAGAGACATTAATTTTCAAAAAGGAGACATTAATTTTTAAAAAAGAGACATTAATTTTTCAAAAAGGAGACATTAATTTTCAAAAAAGAGACATTTATTTTTCAAAAGGGAGACATTTATTTTTCAAAATTTATAGTTTGAAATTTTTCTCTAACTTGCCGGCATCATTTCTTCAATTTTTCGTCCATCTAAGAAAAAAATGCAGACTTGGCCTCTTCATGGCGATATCTCTCCTGATTTTTTTTTTTCTTTTTTTTTTTTTTTTTTTTTTTTTTTTTTATTAAAAAAAATCCATTATTAGATAGGCGTTAATTATAAACAGGTATTAAATAAAATTTAAGCGTTTTTAGTACGGAATAACAAAAGTATTAAAACCATAAAAAAAACGCCAGAAATCTTAATCCGTAATA
>JANIJN010000075.1:0-44626 GCA_030557975.1 Soucietia sequanensis | reverse complement strand
CCCCCCCCCCCCCCCCCCCCCCCCCCCCCCCCCCCCCCCCCCCCCCCCCCCCCCCCCCCCCCCCCCCCCCCCCCCCCCCCCCCCCCCCCCCCCCCCCCCCCCCCCCCACCCCCCCCCCAACCCCACCCCCCCCCCCCCCGCCCTCCCCACACACTTTTATAAAGATCCCTCAAAAAAAAAAAAAAAAAAAAAAAAAAAAAAAAAAAAAAAAAACCATCAAGTTGAATCAAGATAAATTGACATGAATTAAGGTAAACAAAACAAAAAAACCATTATTTAAATACATGATTTAAATATCAATTTAACAATCATTAAATTAACGATGTATCAATGATATAATTTGTAAAAATTATATATACAAAATTATATTATTTTCTTAGTTTTTAAAAGTTTTTAAATATTTTAATTTTGTGGAGTAATTAAAAAAGGTAAAATGGGGTGATTTTATATTCAATGGATTTAATGATTTGATGATATTAATGGGGTCATTGATGGGGCCATTGATGATATTGATGGGTCATTGATGATATTGATGGGTCGTTGATGATATTGATTAGTCGTTGATGAGTATGGGGTTAATTTTACGCAAGTTTGTCAAATATATTGACTATTAAATCAATGATAAATAAATACTAAAAGTAGTAGTATGATTTAGTTTAAGTAATTTTTTTAATTTGGGGGAATTTATGTAAATGAAATGTAGGAATAAAAAGAAGTTATTATCACACTTTATTCATTTACATTTAAAGTAGGTTATTAGTTTAGTAAGAATAAAGTATTACAGAGATTGAAATTTTAATAAAGTTTCATTTATTTAAAGTAGGAGTAAGGTATTAATTCAGTAATTTATTACATGTATAAGAGAAAGTTCATTACTAAGTTTTAATTTTTCATATGGTTCATCAATCAAGTTAAATTCAATAAGTTCATATAAAAAGTGAATTCAGTTAATTGAATCAATATTTTGATGTAGTGGAAAGATTTTAAATATTTTATCTCTACATTAACGATAGAAGAACGTAATTTGTCATTGTTAATCCATCATATTGTTGTATCAACATCAAATTTTTTTAGTTCTAATGGTAAAAGTAATAATGAATAAAGTTAAGGTAAAGTAGGGAAAAATTTCCCTGAAATATTATTGAAAATTGATTAGTTTATATTATATTGGTGATTTAATTAGTTCATTATGAAATTTTCAAAGATTAAATGACATCTTACTTTGACTTGACTTCGCTATCAACTATTGCTTAATTCATTATGTAATTTTCAAATTTTATAAAGATGATTTGATTATCAATATACTGTTATTATTTCTAAATATGCATTAAGTTCATTAAGGTATAAATGGGATTTATATAATAAATAAATATTAAAATGAGATGATAAGTTATATATTAATTTAATTTAATTCATCTTTATTCTATTTTGTATTTTGTAGTTTGTAACTCACAGTCAACTCTTGTTAGTCGATAGATAACTGTTCTTCGTTCATAGTTCATTCTTCACTCTTGTTAGTCGACAGATAACTGTTCTCTTGTTAGTCGACAGATAACTGTTCTCTTGTTAGTCGACAGATAACTGTTCTCTTGTTAGTCGACCGATAACTGTTCTCTTGTTAGTCGACAGATAACTGTTCTCTTGTTAGTCGACAGATAACTGTTCTCTTGTTAGTCGACAGATAACTGTTCTTCGTTCATAGTTCATTCTTCACTCTTGTTAGTCGACAGATAACTGTTCTTCGTTCATCATTCACTATTCACTTCGTTCATAGTTCATTCTTCACTCTTGTTAGTTTAAAGTTAACTGTTCTTCGTTAACTGTTCATTTCATTCACAGTTAACTCTTGTTAGTTGAGTTCATTCTGAACTCTTGTTTCAGTATAATAATTAACATCATTATCAATCAATTTTTCTTCTAAAAAATCAGTAATACTATTATAATTATCTTCATGAATAATATCAATAAATGAATGATCAACCTTATTACTGTTATTATTATTATTAGTGTTATTTTCATTATCATGATCATGTTCAAAATTAAAATAATTAAATTTTGTTTTATATAATGGTATATTATAATATTTCTTATAATCATCTTGGAGTGAATGATTTTGAGCATGTGCATGACCCAGTTTAAATTGTAATGAATGAAGTGAATCAAAATCATGATGATGATGATGATGATGATCATGATCATGATCATGATCATGAGATGAATGATGAGGTGGGTGATGTTTTGATATAAATGATGAATTATTGGTACTTACCGTTGTTGATCTAGTTAATGAAGTCATTAAACTATTTGATTCAAATTCGGTATCATCATCATGATCATCATTGGGTGAGATTGATCTTGATAATGAATTTAAATCAATATCAATATCATCATCATCATCTATTAATTCACCTTCTTCTTCAATTAATTTAAGAAGTTGATCTTTATCATTATCCTTATTATCCTTGGTACTGGTATTGGTATTATCCTTGGTATTGGTATTGGTATTGGTGTTTACTGGATCTAAGTTAAGATAATTAAAAACATCAATATCATCATCATCTTCACTTTCCAGTACTGAACCCCTTTCAAAATTATAATTATTTTTTTCAAATTCAAAATTATAATCAAAGGACATGGGAGAATCATGAGATAATTCATTCATATTTGAAATTAATTCATTCATTGAATCTAATTCATGAAATGATCTTTTCCTTATATATGTATTGTGTTGAAGATTATGGGGATGTGAATGTTGATGATTATTTATGGGTATTGATATTGATTTTTGTTTATAATTATGGGATTGAATTTGATTTTGATTTATAATTAAATTTGATAAATTTTTATAATCATTTATAAGAGATAATAAATGATTTTTTAATTGATAATTTTCACGATCAATTGATTTAATATTTTTATTTAATAATAAATTTTCATTCGAGGGAGAGGTAGAGGCAGAGGTAGAGGCAGAGGGAAGTGGATCTGATGTTGATGTTGATGTTGATGTTGATGTTGATGTTGATGTTGATGTTGATGTTGATTGATGATTACATTTTCTTTTCTTACATGAATCCAAGGTTAATTTTCGATTTTGATTATTTTTTGGTCTTGGAGGTAGTACCCATTGCTTTGAAGTTGTTATGGTTGAATTAGACATTATATAAGTAGCATGAGTGAGTGAGTGAATATGAATATAGAATAAATAAGGGTGGATAAGTAGTAGGAGTAGGAGTAGTGGTAGTAGTAGTGGTAGGATATAGGATATAGGATATGGATTGAATTGGATGATTGAATTGGATGATTGAATTGGATGATTGAATTGGATGATTGCTTGATTATTGGTGTATTGATGTATTAGGCAAATAGATGGAATTTAAGGTATTTAAGAAGCAATGAAAAATTACAGACAGACAGATAGAAAAAATAATGTAAAATAAAATAAGGTAGAGGTAAAATCAGACAAAACACCTGCAAATGAATGTGAGACATAAACATCCATGGAAAGATGCCACTACAAAACACAGGACAAGACAGGACAGGACAATACAAGACAATACAAGACAATACATTAGAATACATTAGAATACAGTGTAGAATAGTGTAGAATAGAGTATTAGTGTGTGTATCGGAAAGACCCGGGAGTGCACCGGATACAAGGGAGGTTGTGTTTCCGTACATCCCTTCCGTGTGTTTCCGCCATCCACTCATCTATATCTACACCTTAATCTACACTATATTAATCTACACCTTGATCTACAATCTACTATCTCTTGACCACACTACACCATGACCACAGCATCACACCAATATAGAATGTATACCGTACACTCCCATGTATCATCCAATGTATTACAATGTATTAATATACCCATTTATATGGATCTGATCTTAGCGTGTTCCGTTCCGGTTATCGTTACTTATCCGGGGAAGTCCCATCCCATATTATATTATTATATTATATTATTATATTATTATATTACATAACATATTACGTAATCCACGATGATTCAATTTATTTACGCGTTGGTAAATAAATGGAGTTAAGCTCATAAACAGATATAAAGAGACCAGAGTTAATTTCAGAGCGATAGCGATGGAATTAACGATTGAAGGAATTAGAGTTAATTCCAAAGCGATAGCGATGGGATTGACGATATAAAGAGATTATAGTTAATTCCAAAGCGATAGCGATGGAATCAACGATTGAAGGAAGTAGAGTTAAAGATAGCGATGGGATTAATGATATAAAGAGATTATAGTTAATTCCAAAGCGATGGGATTAATGATATAAAGAGATTATAGTTAATTTCAGAGCGATGGGATTAATGATATAAAGAGATTAGAGTTAATTTCAGAGCGATGGGATTAATGATATAAAGAGATTAGAGTTAATTACAAAGCGATAGCGATGGAATTAACGATTGAAGGGATTAGAGTTAAAGATAGCGATGGGATTAACGATTGAAGGAAGTAGAGTTAAAGATAGCGATGGGATTAACGATTGAAGGAAGTAGAGTTAATTACAGAGCGATGGGATTAATGATTGAAGGAAGTAGAGTTAATTACAAAGCGATAGCGATGGAATTAACGATTGAAGGAAGTAGAGTTAAAGATAGCGATGGGATTAACGATTGAAGGGATGAAGAAGGGATTAATGATATAAAGAGATTAGAGTTAATGGAATTAACTCTAATATTATAATGTATGATGTGAAATATATTAACTAACCCATATTAACTTAAATGTCTAAATCAATCACTGATTAATACTCAGTTGATTCATTTCATTAAGAACTACCTAAAATTCATATTATTAAACACTTCTTTGATATTTACAATTAAAAAGTATTGTAGTATATGATAAAGTTTGAATTTTATTGAACAATTGACTTCTCTCAATTGATAAAGACTACAATCCTTGATCATGAATGAATATATATCGTTATATGTTCTTTATTCCAAATAAGTACAAAGTAACGGAGTCAGCGTTGATGACACAAGAGTAACTATGAGCGAAGCGAATAGTTAACGAACAATAGTTAACTAAGGAGTAAATGGTATTAGAGTTAGCTGTGAGTGAATGAAGGGATGAAGAAGGGATTAACGATATAAAGGGAGTAGTAATTCCAAAGCGATAGCGATGGGATTAATGATATAAAGAGACCAGAATTAGTGAACGAAAAAAGTCAACAAGAGTGAACGATGAACGAAAAGAGTCAACGAACAAGAGTAAACAGTGAACGAGCAAGAGTAAACAGTGAACGAGCAAGAGTCAACAGTGAACGAACAAGAATGAAGAATAATATTATATGAATATCATATGAAGAATATTATGATAACAATATAATTGAATAAACATAATAATGATAAATCTAATACAAATAAACAAACTCTAGTATACTATAGTATATAGTATATTAGAGTGTAGTGTAGTGGTATAATCAATCTCATATTATAGCTTACGCTATGATATTCAATTGGACCTTGAAACAAAGATCCAGAAATGGAACAGGTATTAATTGGGTTAACATTCTCCAATTATCAGTTTTATGAAAGTACTATAAAATCTTTACCCCATGAAATAATTCCTATGATACAATAAAAAATGGCAAGAAACATAGGGTATGAATAGTGATGATATCAGAAAATTGATATTTAATGATCCCAATTGAATATTATAGCGTAAGCTATAATATGAGATTGATTATACCACTACACTACACTATAATATACTATATACTATATACTATAGTATACTAGAGTATACTAGAGTATACTAGAGTATATACTACCATGTTATACTACCATGTTATACTAGTATACTATACCACTATGGTATAGTATATATTGGTATAGTGTAGTATTATAGTATAATCAATCTCATATTATAGCACAAGCCAAAGACATAAAGTGTTATGTTCACAGGCCAATCATGTATTATGATATGCTTCCCATATTCAACCACTCACAATTCATTGTTCAAAGAATTGGTTTAATTTGTAACCTGAAAATCTTACTAGTAATGTAAGTTAGCGTGAAAAAATTTAAGTCAGCGTAAAAAAAAGTAAGTCATCGTAAACGATCTACAAGTACTCAATATTAAAACAAGAGCTACAAGAAAAAATTTTAAAAATGAAACTGATTTACGTGACTTTTTCATTGTTGGCCATTTCTTTACCATGTATTAAAATTTTTGAGTCATTCAAAATATGAGTCTTTAAATTAAAAGTGGGAATTGGCAAGATCTTGATATTACGTATTCCTTCGACGATAGGCTTATCTCTCTCATTGATATCAAAACAATTGAATGAACATCAATTTATTAAAGAATCTACAGTTTGATAATAATAATGAAAATATTAGTGAGGTGGACTAGTGACTACGAAACAGTAATTTTATCCATTTTTGATTCTACAGGTAGTACTACACACGAAAAGAAAGAATAGGTTTAGTACTGATTTTGCAGTTATATAATTTGAAATTATCCAGTTTTGATATCACCTTCGTATTATTCTTCTAAGTGTTTATATTAAGTAGCTATGACTGCGTTTAGTGTGAAGTGTTAAATGAAAACGCTTTTGTCGATAAAATGAAAAATTATGGGAAAATTGAACTTTTCAGTAATGGCATAAGTATGACAAAGCTATGTGTAAAAATGCCAAATCTCTATACCTCGATAACTTTACATTCTCTTTTCTTTTTTTTCGCAGTAATCTTTATCCGAAGTGTCAGCAACTCAATAAAAAAACACCCAGACACCAGGAAAGGGATGGCTGTTTCGATAATGTCCCATTAATTACAGCGAAGAACATTACGTGGAGATTTTTTGTTTTGTTCACTTAAAGAATGATCATAAGATTTTCTGAACAATATTCACTTACAAAACTTAGTTATATAAAATATCAATATACCAATGAATTCAATAATTGAATTTCCAATTGATTTTAAAGGTCAACAATTATCTGAATTTTATTTAAATTTAATTTCATACTCATCAATCCCAATCTGTTTCAGTGTTGCATTAATTACTCAAGAATTATCCTATCTTGTTTATACTTTTATAATCTCCATTATTTTCTCCTGGTTAGTATTATTACCTAATTATCCAATCTATAATCAAAATCCTGAAACTTGGTTATCTGTTAAATATGACCTATAATCAATATGAAAATTTATTTCTTGGATTTGATTTATCTACTCAACAATTGAAAATTATTGTTTCCAATGAAAATTTAAAACATTTAAATACTTATAACGTGGAATTTGACACGGTTTATAAATCACAGTATCATATTGAAAAGGGAGTCTTGATTGATTCATTAACTGAAAAGGATGAAATTTTATCACCAGTATTAATGTGGTTAGATTCAATTAATTATGTGTTTGATTTAATGAAACGTGATAATTTCCCCTTTGAAAAAGTTAAAGGTATTAGTGGATCAGGTATGCAACATGGTTCAATTTATTGGTCTCAAAATGCAATTTCAAAATTATCAAATTTAAATTTTAATGAATCATTATCATCACAATTAAATGATTCATTTAGTATTAATACTTCACCAAATTGGCAAGATCATTCAACAGGGAAAGAAATAAGTGATTTTGAATCGGTGATTGGTGGTGCTGATGAATTAGCTAATATTACCGGTTCAAAAGCTCATTATAGATTTACCGGTTTACAAATTAGAAAATTATCTACTAGAAAATCTCCACAAACTTATAAAAATACAGTTAGAATTTCTTTGGTTTCTAGTTTTGTTACCAGTATTTTATTAGGTAAAATTACTAATATTGAACAAGCGGATGCTTGTGGTATGAATCTTTATAATATTGATAAACTGGATTATAATGATGAATTATTATCTGTAGCTGCTGGTGTTCATCCTAAACTTGATGATGCTTCCCCAATCGAAACGGAACGAGGAATTGCGGCATTGAAAGAAAAATTGGGTGAAATTAAACCTATAAATTATGAAAATGATGGTCAAATTTCTAATTATTTTGTTAAAAAATATGGTTTTTCTAAATCCACAAAAATTTATTCATTCACAGGTGATAATTTAGCCACTATCATTTCATTACCATTATTACAAAATGATGTTTTAATTAGTTTAGGAACTTCAACTACCGTTCTTTTGGTTACCGAAAATTATACTCCTTCTTCTCAATATCATTTATTTAAACATCCAACCATGCCTAATCATTATATGGGTATGATTTGTTACTCAAATGGTTCATTGGCAAGAGAAAAAATTAGAAATAAAGTAAATGAAAAATATAATCAACCCAAAGATGATTGGCATAAATTTAATGAATTATTAGATTCTTCAAGTTTTTTCAATAATAAATTGGGGGTATATTTCCCCATTGGTGAAATTGTTCCAAATGTTTCATCTCAGGTTAAACGTTTTCAATTAGATAATAATGATAAATTGATTGAAATTAATGATACAGAAAATGAAATTTGGACTCCTGAAGATGATGTTTCTTCAATCGTGGAATCTCAAACATTAAGTTGTAGACTTCGTGCAGGTCCAATGTTAACTAATTCATCATCATCTTCATCATCTTCATCATCGAAATCATCGAATAACTCATCCGCTTTATCAAGCATATACTACGACTTGGTTTCAAGATTTGGTGATTTGTATACCGATGGTAAAAAACAAGACTTTAATTCTTTAACTTCAAGACCTCATCAAATTTATTACGTTGGTGGTGCATCAAATAATTTAAGTATTGTTAAAAAAATGGGATCAATATTAGGTCCAACTCATGGTAATTTTAAAGTTGAAATCCCAAATGCGTGTGCATTGGGTGGTGCTTATAAAGCAAGTTGGAGTTATCAATGTGAATTAGAAAATAAATGGATTGATTATAATAAATATTTAAGTGATCGTTTTGACTTTAATGATGTTGAAAAAATTGATGTGGTTAATTATTGGGAAAATTATTTTAATGGTTTAGGTATGTTAGCTAAGATCGAGCAAACAATTCATGAATAATTGTCATGCTGAATTTCATTATTCTTTACTCCAGTTAACTATGTAAAATTTTTTTAAAGTAAATATTATTTCTTGAACTATGAAAATAAATAGATCATATACGTTTATAAATGTTTTAGAATATTCTGAATAAATTAAATTCATGAAACTGACTTCAAGCGCAAATGAAACCGTCATTCGTTTGAACAACCTTCAAATTATAACTTGTAGATATGTACGATTTTGATAATAAGATTGATAGCATTATCCGAAAATTATGTTCTCAATATCTACATTATATTTTTGGTTGGTCGCATAAGTTTTGGAGCCAAATAAAATAAAGCTAAAAATGAAAAAAAATTTTCTCCGTAATATAACAATCTATAATCAGCTTACTTGATGCTTAAATACTCAGTACCTTTGCGTACCATTGGAAGAAGATGGCAATCAACGGTAACACCATCTTTTGCCTCCATATATCAAGATTTATCACAAAATCAACCTCAAGATCCAAATAAATTTCAGTCAATTAACCATGATGTTAAACAAATGATAAAAAATTGTCAAGATAATGATACAGAACTTGAAAGTTTACACAATATATTGAAATTACCTAACTTAGATAACTCAACTTTAAATGAATTATTGAATCATGGCTTACCACTTGATTTTTCGTTATTTTATACCATACAAAAACGTAATCCTAATCATGATTGGACATCAAGTTCACTTGAAAGCTTGATTAGACATAACCCTGGAAGAGTTTATCAATCATGGGACTTATTGAAAAAATACAGTAAACTGGAAAATATTAGCGACAATGTTTACAAGGTCGTTATTGAAAAATTACTCAAAGGAGAAAATCATGAATTACGTGAAAATGAATTTAACATTAGTATCGATAATTTGTCTAAATCAATCAGGTTGATCAATGCAATGGATAACATTGATGACGAATTGCTGGACCTAATTTTTCAAAGAATGAGTGAACTCAATGTTTTGAATGATGTTCTTTTCGATAAAATAAATAATGAAAAGTTCTATAATTGGCTCAGTGACAATTTGAGTACTTTTACTAATAAGGATTTTTTGATTGTGTTTAATCATATTTTCAACAAGGATCCAACCAAACTTTCAAAAGAGGTCTTATGCAAATCCTTAGACATTAGTTTAGTATCTACCGAAGACACATCTATAAATGAATCCTCACTAATTGAAATTACTCAATCATTGAACATAAACGAATCAATAAATTATATCAATAAACAAGATTTGGCCAATTCAGTAATCGCATACTTGGAATCAAATAAACTCGATGTTGATAAATCTCCAGAATCTTTACTCGTGAGAATCAAGTTTATTGAAGTGTATGGAATGGATCTCGATAATAAGATCAACCAAGCACTTGAAAAATTTCATCATTATCAAACCCACGAAAAATTTGGTATCGAATTTACTCAATTTAAATTAATTCAAAGTTTCGTCTATCAGTATTTGAAGCAATCTTCTGAAAATGAAACTTTTTTGAAAATTGCTGAAACTTTGATGATCATGGAAGATATTCCCATCAAAATTTTACAATCCATAATTTTAGGTAACAGTAAATCCAATATCGATAAATCATTGGCACTTTATAATGACTATATCAATAAGGTGAGTAAGTCGGTAAATCCAGATTCAGGTAGATCTCCATCTGGTTTACTAACTGAATCATTGATGTTAAGTTACCTTTATAACCAAGATCGTGAATTTGCTTGGTTGGTGTTCGAAAAGGCAACTGAAAATAAAATTTTAACTGATGAATTAGAAATCACAGAAATTAAAAAGTTATTCAAAGTCTATGGTGAAGCTTTCAATGACGATAATTGGGAAAGTGCCAAAGAATATTTAAATTCGTATATACTAAAAGTTGTAAGAAAGTTATAAGGTAATATACTATGAACTCCTTCCTCCGTATTAAGGGAAGTATGATATACCAAGTCTACAACGAACTGATGAAAATATATTTAAAATAAAAAACCTGCAACTTCATTCTACGGTGTATGTAAGTCAATTTGTAGCTTTCTCAATAGCATGATACGATCATATCTATCCTCTTATCGAACACGGAAAGCATAGCTTCAGCTGCAAAATGAAGCCCATATGAAATTTCGAGAGGCTTGAAGTTCTACATTACGCTTCACTACCATGTATGTGCAACTCATTAATGATATTTCAAATTGAAAATCACTTGATCGAGGACTCCAATAGCTATTTGCGCTTAAATTTCCGAATATGGAATGTCCAAGTTTAAGCGATATTTTCATACTGCTTTCAAAACATAAATTTGGTAGACTTGATGAATCATTAACTAAAAAATTAAATTAGATCATCGAAGCTATGTGTCAACTAAGCGCCAAACGGCACCGTAAATATGTTGGCTTCTTACACGCGGCTAGTATAAGTGGTGACAGGAGAACCTATGATAAGACTAAGAATGAATCGCTTCGTGAGTCATTATCAGGACTGCATATAATATAGCGTGAAAAGAACGATGTCAGATATATATTAGATAATTTTCCACTTCCCATATACTTTTCTTGACAATTCTTCATTATATTCACATTCAATAAATCAAACAAATATTAAAATGTCTAATCCGGTCATAATTCACTTGAGAGCTGAAACCAAACCATTAGAAGCAAGAGCTGCTTTAACTCCATCAACAACCAAACAATTGTTAGATGCTGGTTTCAAAGTTTATGTTGAAGAATCATCCCAATCAACTTTCAAAACTGAAGAATATGAACAAGTCGGTGCTACAATTGTTCCAGAAGGCTCATGGAAACAAGCACCGACAGACAGAATAATACTTGGTTTAAAAGAATTACCTGAAAATGAAACATTCCCATTAACTCATGAACATATCCAATTTGCTCATTGTTACAAAAATCAAGGTGGTTGGGAAGACGTTTTGAAAAGATTCCCAGAAGGAAACGGTACTTTATATGATTTGGAATTCTTGGAAAATGATCAAGGTAGAAGAGTTGCCGCTTTTGGGTTCTATGCTGGTTTCGCTGGTGCTGCTATTGGTGTCTTGGATTGGGCTTTCAAACAAACTCATGGTGATGATGAAAACTTACCAGGTGTTGTTCCTTACCCAAATGAAGATGCATTGGTCGCCGATGTCAAAAAAGCATTACAAGAAGCTTTAGCCAAAAATGGTGGTGAATATCCTCAAGCTTTAGTTATTGGTGCTTTAGGTAGATGTGGTTCTGGTGCTGTTGATTTATTTAAAAAAGTAGGTATTCCAGACAACAAACTTGTCAAATGGGATATGAAAGAAACTGCCCCAGGTGGTCCATTCAAAGAAATTATTCAATCTGATATTTTCATTAACTGTATTTACTTATCACAACCAATTCCTCCTTTCATCAATTCTGAAACTTTAAATGTTGCTGATAGAAGATTGAGAACCATAGTTGATGTTTCTGCTGACACTACCAACCCTCATAATCCAATACCCGTATATACTATTGCAACTGTTTTCAACGACCCAACAGTTTTAGTTGAAACTACAGCTGGACCAAAATTATCTGTTTGTTCAATTGATCATTTGCCATCATTGTTACCAAGAGAAGCTTCCGAGTTTTTCGCCAAAGATTTAATGCCTTCATTATTGGAATTACCAAAAAGAGATACCTCTCCAGTTTGGGTTAGAGCCAAAGAATTATTCGATAAACACGTTGCAAGATTAAATCAATCAAATCTTTGATTTCAACATGTATATTCAGTTCTAACTAATATATTACGAATAACACCATTTATAATTACCTCAAATACAAATATTTTTCTATAGTATACAATTTCAAGCAGTTGAAAAAAAAAATCGACTATGTATTAATTAAATTTACAAATTATTCTAAAGTAACACTAACCTTTGGCTTTCTTTTATTCTTCTTACCTTTTCTTTTCTTTCCTTGGTTCAACATCACTCTCTTCACTTCTTCACCATCGGTTTCATATTCTGATTCTTGCTCGACTTCTTCGATTTCGTTGTATCGTCTTTTCATAGCGGTAGCTTTTTCAACACTTTCAGGACAAGCAACAACACAATTTAATCTTTCACCACTATCATAAACGGCAACTTGATCCCTAACATCATTGGAAACATCCCAGACAACAATTTTACCATCAGAAGATACGGATATCAAATATGGAGTACCATTGGTTTCTGTTGGATGATTGATATAAGTTAATCCTTTTATACGATTAGTATGTCCTCTCAACTGGAAAACGGGATCGAAAGTTTTGGCTCTTGTCTCCCAAACTTTATCTTCACTAACTTCTTCTTCACTATTTAATAATGCTTCAAAATCAATGAAGTCAATAGTACCATTTCCATGACCAGTGATGAGCCATTGCTTGTTTTCAATAGTCAATAATTCCATGCACATTAAAGTAGAATTCAATTTAATCTTTTTTATGATTTTTGTTTTAGGAGCCAAACTGTAGACTAAAAGTTGGTTGAGTAAGCCTACAACAAAGACCTTACCATCTTGAGACCATTTAACAAATTCACCACTTTCACCTAAATGATCTTTACCTCTAATTTTCAAAACTGCTGCTTTTTTGGCAGTCATCAAATTCCATAATCTAATTGTTTGGTCTTGAGAGACTGATATGGCAACACGTCCTGTTGGATGAATTGCCAAATCATTGATACGCTTAGTATGTCCTTTCAAAGTACCAAACATTTCCCAGTCTTTTGTTCTCCATATTATGATCTTACCATCTTCTGAACCTGATAATAACCATTTTCCTGTTTTATCACTTGACTCAACTTTATTATTATCTTTGTCGGCTTTGAGTAGCCCTTCATTGGAGAATTTCAAAGTAGTGATTGTACCTTGATGACTTAATAATGTACCTAACTCTTTTCTTTTTTGTAAATCATAAATTCTGATATGTTCATCATTTGATCCTGTAACCAAGTATCTCTTAGCTAAATCAATAGATTTAATTGATAATGAATGTGCTTGAAAATGAAATATTGGTTGAAAAACTGCTTGATTTGGACCATTCATTAAAAGTGATAAACATAATAAATTATGTTCATATGATCCTACCATAATACGGAAATGAACCTTCTTGCTTGATTGTTTTATTGGTGCATTTGAATTCACGCTTGTTTCTAATGTCTTTTCAGACGATTTGAGTGCACTTGCCATCTTGAACTGACAATCTTATTGAAATGAATGATTTCACTTAATCTTTTTCTTCAAATGCTTTAATTAGTACATAGTTAGTTATAGCGATGAGGCCAAAAAAGAGAAAAACTTTATCGTAATGTCGCGATGTTGATGCTTTTGCAAATCAACGCGACATTTCTGTTACTCGATCCACAAATTAATTGCGATTGTTTATATTGTTTACTTATAAGTATTGTTTTTGCGGTAAAGTATATTTACATAAATAATCAATAACTGCATATTACCCTCAGCATTACCAGATTGATTGACTACCTGCTTTATAGACGTAAACATGGTACAGAATCAAAAGACTCCTTCGCAACACAATTCAACATTATATATATCACCACTTATCAATAATCGAAAACCCGCATTATTTATAACGCCTCCTAACCCAAATGCCAATTTGTTCGAAACGCCCGGGTCTGACAGCTCTCTGTTTTATAATTTAGATAGGTCAAGTGCCCACAATGCCAATACTCGACCTGGGTCTCATAATCAACCGCCGTATCAAGATGAACCCTTAACACGAGCTGAGAAATTACGCTTATGGAGACATGACGCATTAATGCAGCACCACTATAAGTCAGCAGAATACATAGGTGATAAAGTTTTATCTCTTACTAATGATCCAAACGATGCCTTTTGGTTAGCACAGGTATATTTCAACAGTGGGAATTATTTACGAGCAAAACAATTATTGACAAGTAAGTCTGAATTCGAAAAGTCAGTAAGCTGTAGATACTTGGCAGCTTTCTGTTTGATAAAATTGGAACTATGGGACGATGCACTTGATTTGATAGGTGAGACCAATCCTTTTTATAAAGATGACAATTATCAAGTCAGAAATGTTGATGGCGGCATAAAATTAGAAGCGTCTATGTGCTACTTAAGAGGCTTAATTTACGCCAATCAAAATAACTTTGAAAAGGCAAAAGAAAGTTATAAAGAAGCTGTGCTAGTTGATGTCAAATGTTTTGAAGCATTTAATGAATTGATTTCAAATGATTTCATGGCCCCCAGCGAGGAATGGGAATTTATAACAAAGTTGAATTATAGAGATGCTGACGATAATGATGAATTAATAAAATTACTTTACACATCAAGATTAAGCAAATATTTGAATACATCAAAGTTCAAAGAAGCTGAAAGTATACTAAGAGATGAATATAGATTAGGTGATAATTGTGATATATTGCTAAGTCGAGCGGATTACTTATACGTTCAATGTAATTTTGATGAATGCCTTGCAGTTTGTGAAAAAATTTTATCCAAAGATCAATACAATTTTAACTTGATGCCTAATTATTTAAGTTGTTTGTATGAATTAGGTGGTAAAAATAAATTGTTTTTGAAAGCTCATCAATTAGCAGAAAACCATCCCACAAATCCAATGACGTGGTTAGCTATTGGAATATATTATTTGTCAACTAATAAAGTACTAGAAGCAAGAAAATTTTTTAGTAAAGCTACTTTGTTGAATCCAAATTTTGGTCAGGCTTGGATAGGATTTGCCCATACATTCGCGGCAGAAGGTGAACATGAACAAGCTATTAGCGCATATGCTTTTGCTGCGAGATTGTTTCCAGGAACACACTTACCTAATTTATTTTTGGGTATGCAGCATTTACAAATGAATAATTTGAACTTGTCAGAAGAATATTTATTAGCGTCTTATCAGATATGTAATTCAGACCCATTATTACTTAATGAATTGGGAGTAATACATTTTCATAAAAATATTTTGATGAAAGCTGAACTGTTTTTTCAAGAAGCATTAGGAGCCGCTAAACATTTGAATTCAGATTCGAAGACATGGATTTCAATTCACGCAAACTTGGGTCATGTGTATAGAAGAGGAAATCAACCGTTTAAGGCATTAGAGTGTTTTAAACAAGTTTTGAAAATAAGTCACAAAAATGACTCTAATATTTTATCAGCCATGGGTTTAATATATCTTAAACTAGGAAATGTATTCAAAGCTATCGAGATACTTCATGACGCGTTAGCAATTACTCCAATAGATCCTGTAGCATCCGACCTATTAAAAAGAGCACTCGAATCTAATAAAGTTAATAGTTCAGTATTCCAAGAAGCTGGAGATAAAATTTTAGAAATGAATTATCCAACTTTACAATACAGAATGAATAAGAAATTACAGAATAATGCGAATAGTAAAAACGTGAATGCAAATGATCAATGTCTTGCCGATATAACGACTTATAATAACAATTCAGCCAAATTAATACATCATAAGCTAAAAGTGGGTAACACAATAGATGAAATCAACAAAGAGGGACAAGACGACGATGATACCGAAGTTGAGAATCTAGCTAACCAACTCAGAAATGGGGATGAATCTAGTGATGACGAAGATGGTGTAATAATGGATATCGAAAGTGACTAAGTTTCGATGAAATGATAGCAGCCGTATATAATATTTTAGGGCATCGTCTAAATATCATGCACCTAATTCTCGTTTATTTACTTATTCATGAAAACATTTAGATGTGATTCTATATCGCACAATTGTCATATGGACATCTGTACTGGTTGACTTCAAAGTTGATACGGAGTTGTGCTTAGTTATGGCTATAGCAAATCTGTGATTATACAGCTAAAGTAAGTTTGATAAGCGTTGAAATGTGTATATCTGCGTAGATTACGCACTTATAAAATATTGTCAGTTCATAAAAACCCGATTAGAATATAATAGTAAATACCCACCATTAAACAATCGAAACTATATACAGATTCATAACTCAAAGTAAAAGTCGTAAAAACTAGCATAAACAAACATATACTACTCATAGAGCTGCCAAAAATAGAATCAAATAACACTAGAGCCTTGTTGAACTTGAGCTTGAAATTAGAACTGATAAAGTAGAGACATTGTTTATCTTTCCAAAAGTACCGCTGATTCTCAATCAAAACCTAAAACTCTATATCCAAAAACCAAATACCCTGGGTATCACATATTGAACAGACTTCCCATAGATTACATTGAGTTATTATACAATTCTAGCTCCAACAATATACTTATATCTCAACGTGGAAATAAAGGAAAACAAAAAGCGCCGCTATTGTTTGAGGTTCTTTGTTTAAAATCCTGTTGGCACATTTTTAGTTGATTTCAAATACAGTTTCACGCTCTTCAAAAAGTAAGGAAATCAAGCTACTCACCTGCCATAGACAATTCTTTGTACAAAACATTGTTATTCCTTACTTTATCGGGCATATCGCGGTTCGAGTTTCAACGTTTAATTGTATTGACAGAAGCATAGAATTCCTTGATTCAGGAAATCAAACTTTATTTTTGCATCGTCTATTCTGAAGTTCAAATTTATATTTTAAGATTCGAATCTCATCACATCCGAACTTTTGATTAAAACAAATTTCTTCTCGTCATCTCTTCATTTCAAAGTCATATATCCTTTTACTTATCAAATAATCTGATTAAATCTGAAAAGCAGTTGTCAGGTGAAGCGTACATCATTGAAAAAAAAAGTAAATAAGT
The DNA here is from genome assembly GCA_030557975.1 of Soucietia sequanensis. Classification (NCBI taxonomy): domain Eukaryota; kingdom Fungi; phylum Ascomycota; class Pichiomycetes; order Serinales; family Metschnikowiaceae; genus Soucietia; species Soucietia sequanensis. Next base: position 26,895 of record JANIJN010000075.1, on the reverse strand, counting down.
TTAATCATAATTTGCATTGGTACCGTCCTTCCCCTCAAATCCTTTTTTCTTTTATAATTTAACATTCGTCATCATATCATTGCTTTTGACATCTCAAAGAGCTAAATTGAATAATATAACATCCATGAATACACACACTCCATTATTGCAAAATTCAGGCAAGGAATCAAAAATTCTTAGTATAAACTTTAATCAAGATCAAGGATGCTTTGCATTAGGGCATGAACATGGGTTTTTAGTATACAATACTAATCCAATTGATCTTAGAGTTCGAAGAAATTTTTTCAACCCTAACGCAAATAATGGTCATAATAACCTGCACTTTGGAGGCTCAGGAATTGGACATGTTACCATGCTTCATAGAACTAACTACTTAGCATTAGTCGGAGGTGGTAAGAATCCCAAATTTGCTAATAACAAAGTCATAATCTGGGATGACCTAAAACGAAAAAATAGTTTAAGTTTAGAATTCATGAGTCCCGTTTTGAATGTTTTATTATCAAGAATTAGAATAATTGTAGTATTGAAAAATCAGGTCTCAGTCTATGGATTCTCTGCACCTCCTAAGAAATTTGCAACTTATGAAACTATCGAAAACGAACACGGCTTAGCTGAACTATCCGTTAATTCTAGCAGTACATCAATTCCACACAACAGTACACTTCACTACAATGATTCAGCAACAATTTCATCATCATCCTCGATATCATTGACACAAAGCTCGATATCAACGTCATCAAAAAACTCGAAGGATAATCAATCATCACCAAAGTATCAGACATTAGCGTTTCCAGGTAGATCAATTGGACAAATACAATTGGTTGATGTTTCTCCTGCTGGACAAGAGAAAAATTTGGTAAGTATAATCAAAGCTCATAAATCAAAGATAAGATGCCTAGCGTTAAATAGATCGGGTACACTAATAGCATCAGCATCAGAAACTGGAACAATTATTAGAATTCATTCGACTTATAATACTGTTTTACTATATGAATTTAGAAGAGGGTTAGATCGAGCAGTTATAACATCAATGAAATTCTCTCATGATGATTCAAAGTTGGCCGTATTATCAGATAAAAATACTTTACATGTTTACAACGTGTCTTCAAATAGTGACTCATCTAAGAATAACAGATCACCTTCACCAAATTCAAAAACTTCAGATTTTACATCAGATTTATCTTCCTCATCATCATCATTAACATTCGGTAAAGAAAATCCCACAAATCGTCAGCACTTATTGAAAAAATTTCCAATACCCATTCCAATACCAAATTATTTCAATTCAACATGGTCATTCTGTTCTGTAAATACTAATCAGTATCGTAACGATTCTGAAGCATCAGTAAATGGAGATGATTCTAATGACACAGGAGTAATAGGATGGTCAGGGAACGATAGTGTTATTGTGATATGGAAGGGTAAAAGAATCTGGGAAAAATATGTCATAGTTGAAAAACAGAAGAATTCAAATAAGAACGATAAGGATGTTCTTGACTTAATCAATGGTAAAAACAGTCAAATTACCAATTGGGAGATAATAAGATACAGTTGGAAAAGTCTTGATAATCTAAACGAGAATAAAGATTAATTGTTACGTTTGTACTGTTACAAAGTAAAATTATGTACATAGTATTTATAATCTATAAAGTTATTAAATGAGTTCACAAAGTATAGGATCATATAGCTTTTTTTCTTTGTGTGAACTGTTTTGTATATAAGACCAATGTTTTCCATGGAAATTATTAATAAATCTAACAGCATTTTCATTATTTTCGAATCTGATTAAACTTAGATTGATTTGTAAAGTTGGATCTAATATAATGTTTGTAAAACATTTTGATTGATCTGGTATCTGTAATAAGTCATAATTCCATAATAATTTCGGTAGTGAATATTTCAAGAGATTGTAGGGTAAATTTTTCACAAGAACAGTTCTTTTTCTACTATTCAAGTTCGAAAACTTTGATATTAATTCAAAAAGTGGGTCAATTGAAATATCGATAAACTCAGATGACTGGTGATCTCGCTTTAAAATTTCATCAAGTATTAATGATTGTGAGTCTGAAGACTTGAAAAGTTGTTTAATCGGTACTTCACCAACTTTTGACTTATCCTTTTTAATCTGCTCAAGTACAGAAGCTTGAGATGATTCGTTTAATTTTTCATCTAAAAATGGAGAAGACATATGTTTCAATTCATTTGCATTTGAGTTCACGAATTGTAAATTCACTTCGAATCCATTAATGACTTTATTAGTAGTTTCTAACCAATATACACAAGCTTGATTATAGTTTTGAAATATTAAATAGTAATGACCATCGAAAAGTAAATTAAGAGGATTCCTTGACTTTATGACATGAAATGGAAATGGTTGACCCGAATGAGGTAAGCTATATTGACGATCATATTTGAGGGGGTATAAATTATAGAAATCTTGAAAACTCAACAATGAATCAGGACACTTAAATTTTAAAATATTTGATTTGTGTTTGACTACGTTCTTCGATATGTCTTTGATCGCTTTGGTGAAATGAGACTTGGACCAATCATGATTTTTCAAGTCGTCTAAGGATGAAGTAGGTAACTTTGTCGACGAAGATAACAGCTCTGGTTTACTATATAAAAATTGTTGAATTTTAGGCACATCTCTTGCAACTTTTTTGGCCGTGGTCTCGTATAATAAATTTAGAAGCCTATCGGTCGAGGGTTTAGATGGTTTGGTCATTCTGGTAGGGTGTTATATGCACAAGGATTCTACTTTTGTTTTGTTCATTAGCTTGTTCATCGAAATAATCAAGGATCAAAAGTCTTTCATCATCAAGAAGTCTGACTTTGCATGGTGCTTATTCTTTTGTATTTAATACCGAATTCAAGCAGAACATCCATACACCGCATGTTTGACTTAATTTGATTATCTATAACTGCAAATAAATTAGAGTTCGTCCCCCGTCTCACTTACAATCTTCATGAGCAAAGTCTATAAAAGATCAAAGCTAGAACTGATTCATACGTTTGTTTACGTGCTTCTACTTCCAACTACAGAGAAGTAGCCGCATCTATCATTCTCCCCGTACCCTCTTACTCCTTTGTGTTTTCATCTTTGACTTACACAGTACTGTGTTTCGTATAAGTTCTAAGTCATTTACATGTTCCATCCATTCTGCATAAGCTTCAGTCACAATCATTGGCTCCTTTTCTTCATCACATAAAAGTGACAGAAATCAAAAAGCTCATAATGAACATGATGAAAAATTAGCATCCACAGAAATAAAAAACTAAAAAAAAAAATAAAAAATAAAAAATGGAAAAAATAAAAAATAAAAAAATTAAAATTGAAATTAAAAATGGAAAAAAATTTAGTATGGACCGAAAGGATTTCCACAAATACAAAAGATAAAATACCAAAACATACTACGAATTACGAATCAACAAGCACAATATATAATCACCACTCGAATTCAGCACTCATATAGACGCATCAACATACACCCAACACTCCCATCTCACTCCTGATCTATCCCCGTCCATCCCTCCTCATCCAGCCTGTATAAGTTCACTTATTGACATTCACCCGTCCTTTTCCTACCCTTCAAAACTCGTCCTGTTCATATATTTTTGTCCTCCTCTTGTAATTAAATCATCGTAATTCTTCACTTGTATTTGTATAATACAGTCAGTTTTATAAATTCACACCTCAAAATAAAATTAAAATTAAAATTCACATTTCCTCAAGTATTAAAGTATAAATTTATCAAACGTAAAAAGAAATACAAAAACTTACAATAGGTTTACCAATACTTCTCTTTGATTTACCTAAATTTTCGAAATCAGTCTTATTGTACTTACAAGTATACATCACATTCTAACTTGTTATAGCAATAACCGACAAAACTTCAATAGTCATTGTACTCGAACTCCTGACTCATTTACATCAAGCAATCTCCCCAACCAACTGTAATTCATTATGCTGTCTGATACCATATGGTCTAATGGCAATGGTGCAACATCTCCTCACCATACAACTTATCGTACAGTCCTCGATCAAGTTGATCCGGAAGTGGCTAAGATTCTCTCGAATTCAACTTCAGCCAATAATGCTGCTTCTATAAATGGTGCTTCCGCCTCAAATGGTAATAGCATTCAATCAAGAAGATTTTCACTCAATGATACAGAGAATGGAATATTTGGTTTCAAACGAGAATCTTTATCTGCCGTCAAACCACCAGGTGGTTATGCTGCCAGTACTGGAGGTGGTGCCCATAGTCCTCATTCAACACCAATAAATAATAAATCTGGTCAACAACATATTAACTTTGGAACCGCTTCAATTAGTGGTGGAATTGCTAATAGACATCCTCCCCAAGATAATTTTTTTCAAAAATTTTCTTCGGTCGCAGATGCAACAAGGGATATTGAGTTATCAAATAATTTTTCTGGTTTGAATCTTGAAAAAAATTCAAGAAGAACAAGTTTCAATCAAATGTCTGATAATCAAATCAAGCCCTTGACGGAAAATGGCTCAAGTCTTTTGACTTCTCCACATGGATCATTGAATGAAAACCTAAACATGCCTGCCCCTCGTACTTCTAGACATCAATCAATCAGTGAAAAAATCGACAGTTATAATAATAATTCTCCAATCCAAGCAAGTGCTGCTTTATCTATCAACTCTGATATCACTTCTCCTTCAAATATTCAATCAAATCCTAATGTATCCAATCCATCTAACAATCATATCGCTTCAAATGGTAATAATAAAAATACACATGGTCATGCTCAAGGTTTTTGGAATCCTGCAACTGCAACTTCTTTTACTCCTAGTAATTCATATGGCTATTTCAATGATCACAATTCACTTGGCAATATGCCACTCCCTCCACAAGGTTTCAATCCTTACGGGAGAAATCAAATTGGTGGTATGGGTGGACCAATGAGTCCTCCACCATTCATGATTCCTTCACCGCCACCTCCTCAGTTCATGGATCCAAATTTATATGGTATGATGAACTTTGGCAATGCCTCAGCTAACAACATGATTCCTTCAAATGAAGATGGATCTGAGAAAGTAGGTTATGATGCCGGAACTAATGCTGGTATTGATTCAAAAGAAACTGATGATGGTTTCACAGTTAAAGAAAACTCATCAACTAATAATGGACCTCCCCGTAATGTACATACACCTGGAATTGGTTTATTGAATCGTCAACTTCCTCCGACGTCTGGTTTCATGTTCCAAGCTTTTAATCCTTATAATGTTTTCCAACCCTCACCTCCATTGAATAGTTCTGATCCTGCTTCACCACAACTTGAAAATATCAAAACAATGGATTCTACTCAACCGAAGTCCATCGATGGTAACTTAATGAATCAAAGCTCAGGATCAGTCACTCCTCAATTTGTTGATAATAATGGTCACTCATCACAATCTACAAGACCACCACGTAAAGGAAATTCAAAAGCCTCTCAATCGAATGGACAAAATTCTCATTCCAACGGAAATGGTAATAAAGTTGGTGGTGGAAGTCATATATACAGATCACCCTTATTGGAAGAGGTACGTTCGAATTTCAAAGGAAAAGAATATTATTTGAAAGACATTTATGGACATGCCGTTGAGTTTACTAAAGATCAACATGGATCACGTTTCATTCAACAAAAATTACCTGATGCAACTGATGAAGAGAAAGAAGTTATCTTTAACGAAATAAGAGATATCTCTTATGAATTAATGACTGATGTTTTTGGTAATTATGTTATTCAAAAATATTTCGAACATGGTTCCGTAACTCAACAAAAAGTTTTATTAGAATCTATGATCGGTCATATATATGAGTTATCATTACAAATGTATGGATGTCGTGTTGTTCAAAGAGCTTTAGAAGCTATTGAATTAGCAGGTCAAATTCAAATTATAGAAGAATTGAAAGATTATATATTGATTTGTGCAAAAGATCAAAATGGTAATCATGTTATCCAAAAGTCAATTGAAAGAATACCATTTAATAAAATTGGTTTTGTTTTGGAAAGCTTGGATAATCAAATATATCACTTATCAACTCATCCATATGGTTGTAGAGTTATTCAAAGATTACTAGAACATTCGGATATTGAAGATCAAAAGAAAATTTTGGATGAATTAAATAGATTCATCTTTTATTTAATTCAAGATCAATACGGTAATTATGTTATGCAACATATTTTAGAACGTGGTAACCCCAATGATCGTGAAGAAATTTTAAAAATTGTATTAGGATCAGTTGTTAATTTTTCAAAACATAAATTTGCTTCAAACGTAATTGAAAAATGTATTAAATATGGTACATTAGAACAAAGAAAGAGAATTTTGTATGAAGTTATGCTTGGTAACGAAGATGCCAATGTTGAATTAGTGAATGACGATTCGCCTTTAGCTTTAATGGTCAAAGATCAGTATGCCAATTACGTTATACAAAAATTAGTTGAAGGGTTTGATGCAAAAAGTGAAGAAAAGAAAAAATTAGTCTCAAAATTAAGACAATATTTAAAACAAATTTCCTTAAAGAATACCTATGGAAAACATCTTGCATCGGTGGAAAAAATGATTATCGTTGCTGAAAATGCATTAGCTGATGCTGAAAGAGGTTTATAAGTTTCAACATTCCAATAATGAAAATTGGTTATCACAAAGACAACAAGGAAAAGTTAATAAGATCTTTCTTCTTTCCATTTTCCTTTTTCTATTTATTTCATTTTTGAAAAAAAATGTTTTCTTGTATAAAAACTTTTCATTTTTTTTTATCTTAATCTTTCATATTTTCATGATTGTTTCTTTAATATTTTTTATTTCATTCTTCTTCTCATTACGTATCTCTTTCTCTTTTCTTTGATGAGTCAATCTTTTTAAGTTTGACTATAACAAAGAATGAAAAGCTACGATATTTTCATTCTTCTATGACATAAAACATTTTGTATATACTTGTGAATAAATTTTCGTGTAAAATAAAAATAAAAATTTTAATCTTATTTACTTTTTTATTGAATATCAATATTTATGCTTATTATGAGGAAAACACAAATCAAAGAAAACAATTTTTACATTAAAGTTAGTTAGTGGCCAAATATTATAGGTAGAATTGAACAATATACAAATCAAATAGATGAAGAAAGAAAATAAGCCCTAGTGAAAAAAAAAAGAAGAAAACTATGTATGTTAGAATGAAAAGTAGAAAATGTATTATATAGTTTCACATTCGAGTATATTAAATGTGAACTGGTTTGAAGTCATTAGTTAAATTAGAAATGAAGAGACTCCAAACTTCTGGAGTATAACCATTACCAATTTCCAGCTTGAAAGAATTTCTGATTGAATTTGATTCATGAGCTAATACTAAATTGTTTTTGGGTATAGTGATGTAATCATATAAAGCAATAGATTTGAAAAGATCAAATTCCGATATATTCAAGAATGAATCATATGATATTTTTAAAATTTTATAAGATTCACAATTTTTAATTTTATTGGATAGCTTAGTATCGAATGGTTTGATTTTTTGTTGTAAACAAGAAATAGTGTCTTCATCATCGTCAGAAGAAGTGACTGAAGAATTTAGTGAATCATTCTTGGAAAGCTTATTGGTTTTTGAATCTGTTTGGAATATGCTTCTCATGTTATTTAATGATAGTAGTGAACTTGAACTTACTTGAGAGCTGAATGATCTTTTATTATTTTGATTTGAATGTAAATCATTGTTCACAATTATTGACGAGTTTTCTGATTTAGAGTTGATTAAATTATCATTTAAATGACTTAAATCTGAACCAATTGAACCACCAGGGTGAGATTTAGCAAACATGATTTTTCTTTTTAATAAATCATTTTCAATCATTTCTGATAACGCGAGTATAGTTGCATCAGCCAAGGCTAGAGATAAAGTAGTAGAAACTGTTGGAGCAGGAATTCCATGAATATTATCTTCTTTTAAATGAGCAGGTAATTCAGCATATAATAATGACTTGACTTGAGGATTATTTGATAATTTTGAGTCCTTACTGCATGTTAATAAGATAATAGGGATTTTTTTAGAAACATGAGGTAATAATTGAATCAATTCAGGAGTATTACCACTTGCCGTTAATAAAAGCAAACAATCATTCTCTCTTAAGACACCAAGATCACCATGTAAAGCTTCAGAAGGATGTAAAATATACGATTGTATTGACAAAGAATTCAACGTTGCCACTAATTTAGTGGCTATTTTATAAGATTTACCAATACCAGATACAACAATTTTACCATTACATCCTATTATAGTATCGTATAAAATATCAAGTGATGTGAATAGTTGATTTTGAGAAAATTTACTCGATTCGAATTGTTGATGAAGATTTTGTAACGCCTCACTTTGGTTTGACAAAGTTTCTGATACTGAAGCTAAAGCATTAATCTTTGCATTTTCATACGCGTTCAAACTCATATTGAAGTAGAAGGGATATTAAATATATTAAATGAGTGAGTAACAGATGAAATAGACTGTGGTTGAACTTTTCGAATATAATACCACCAATGACTAACAATTATGAAATTTAGTATCGCAGTGAGATGTTGCTTAGTGATAACGAGGATAGCGAATTGGTATTGATAAATAGGAATAACAGATGAAAAGGTGACAATAAATCTGATTTTTATTCTTGTAAATCAGAAATTTGATTTGTAATATATAAGATTCAAGATAGAAAGCTGTGAACTGAATTATAAATTAAGAATCGAAAATCAAATTTAAAATTAAAATTACTACTAATCTGAATTCGGCTTATCGAAGATTGTATCACTTTTTTCTTCCAGGCTGAAAAATGTTTTTCTTTTTTGTCTTAAACTGTGTGAGATTTCTTTTTGTTACTTTTGCCGTAAAAAAAAAAAAATTCTTGGTACAGGATTGGAAGCGAAATTTGGAACCAGACTAGCTGAATTATGAAACAGCAAGTTGGAGAATACGGTAAGCAGTATTCTTATGTCAATGAGATGTTTAGCAGTGGGATGTTTGTTGTGTGTAGCGAAATAGACAGACAATTTGAACGAATTTGAGTCAGCCATACGGAGTCGGTACGGCCGTAGCACTTAGCAGAAAATTACGTTTACACGGTACAGGATGAACAATTGCACTCGCTCTTCACGTGACACGGCAGATTGACAGAATAGCAACGCCATAGTTTTCATATGCATCTGGTCGACAGATCGATAGATGATGCTGACTTCTACGTTGATCTATGTAGTCCTATGTAAAGGGCAGAGTGGGTATTATTGTTGATGGGGGAAAAGGGAGGGGGAAGGGAGAAGCGAGAGGAGAATAGTCTAGGTAGATTAATGTCTTGCAGCAACGATGTAAATACGGAGATGAAGATGAAATACGGCTTATCGCTTCGCATCACGTATAGGAGTTGAATTCGAGCAACGAATACAACTCATTATCGTTATGAGTTAAATATTCGTATTTGCTAATAGTAGGGTCTCCGCTAACTCCGCTATTGCTTTTTACGGTTCCGTCGTTGCTGCCATATTGCAACTGCTCTAAAAATGATAACGTTGCATCATTACTTGCCTTTGTAGCATCCATGTTGTTACCGACATTACCATTACCACCGTTACCACCACTGATGCTACTACCATTACTCATATAACCTTGTACAGATGTTCTTTGATGTTGTTGGTACTGTTGTTGCTGAAATTGTTGCTGCTGTTGTTGAAGCTGTTGCTCCTCTTCAAGTATTTTATGATTTCGAATAGTCTTTTCTCTTAAAATATTGATTTGTTTGACTCGATGTGACCAATTTGACACAAACGTTCCTTGATTAGTTGTATGCCAGACATTTGCAAAATCTTCTGAGATCAAGACCAAATTACGTATAAATATAGCTAGTTGATTTTGGGATATCAATTTGAAATGACAAGTTGAAAATACCCCTGGAACTCCTTCTCTTCTGTACGTTTTTACTTCAAAAAAATCCTTTCTGTCCACATTTTGTCGATTAGTAGTAGTAGTATTCGACTTATAAATATCATTCGTTTTAGAATTGGGTGATATAACTATATTTAAAAAGTTGAATTGCGATTTGATTATATTAAAATTGAAAGGTAATCCTGATTCATCAAAGAAAATATTGACATAGTTGTTACCAATGTGTCTTTTCTTCAAATCATAGTATTTATCATTAGGATTGTTGGGCATCATGGTTGTGGTGTGAAATATTAAATGTGTAATTTCATCATTCCAAAATATAGCAAATTCACCATCTAAATCATTTTCAGTATCTAATCCTCCGACATAAGCATCTTTACAATCTTTCAATTTTATGAATCGACCAATATTTTCTAAGAAATTCTGATAAGCATATGAACCAATTTTATTACCTAGTATTTGTACCTCTTCAGATTGATGAGGACCAATGTAGATTATTCCGGCTTTATGGAAATCGACGATTGGTATTCTATCAAAAGAAGAAATTGCTCTTAATGTAGCAGCATCTTCAATTATAGGTAAGGGTTTTATTTTACTTGAATTATCTAAATTATTGAAAAGTTGCAATAACAAATAATTTGAATTTATCACTGATTTTTGGTTTAATGATTTAGAACCTTTCTTTATTTCACTCCATTCTGGAATCATGGATTGATCTAATGAAACTTTCAATATAGCAACACCACTTGGTCTTCTAATTGAAATTATTGAATCACCATTTGTTGTATCTGTATCAATACCTATTATACTAAACCCTATTATCCACCTGTTATTACTTATATGACCATCAGTTGATAGTAGACTTGAGTTTGTAATCTTAGATGGATTTATGTTTTTAATTGGTAAATTACTATAAGTAAATCTAACGATCAAATCTAATAAAGCTATGACTTGATCATCCAATTTATCTTTATTTGCATTTGATAAAATCAAATTTTTTACTAGATATCCACTTATTTGCTTTCTTTCATTTATATTAATTTTTAAAAACCATGTAGCAATCACTCCAAATGATAATGTTAATAAGTATTGATTTATGATTATATTGAAATTTTCGGTGGATTGTGTTGATATTGTTTGTTCAACTTTTGCATCAACACCATGTTTTTGAAATAATCTCCAATTATCATTATTACTCGCATCATTTTGATTTCTATGATTCATATCATTTGCATATTGAATATATTTGAATGCAATTGCAAAAACTCTTTTAAATTCATCGATTGAAAAATTTGAAGTAAGTGTGGGTAAGTGAATCAAAGACATTAAGAATTCTAAAGTATGACAACTTGCTTTCAGACTTGTTACTCTAGTTTGCAATTTAGTTAAAATTGCCGATAAAAACTTTTTGATCGATAAAGGAATTTCATAACAACATACAGTCAATATATGTATACATGGAATTGCAGTTTTATCCCATGACCCTAAACCAAATATCAATGAGCTTACCATTTGATCTTCATCATACTTGCTGAAAAAATCATGATATCCTAAAAGTCCTGACATTGTTCTAACGAAGGCAACTTGTAAATCTGCTTTTGAAATCGTTGGTCCATGAGATGGTAATGATAATTTTGAGGGTAAATTCAAAGTTAATTGATCACAAACTATTCTTCTTAATTTAACAATTTGTTCTTCACTGTCTTTATATAAAGACATATTTTTCAATTGCGAACAGAAATGAGCCCAAATAAAGGTATACAATTCCCAGTTATGAAAATTTTCTATAATATCAAGAACAATCATCAACCACTTGGAAATATCAATAGTGTTGCTTTCTTCGTCAACTAAAAGTTTTGTACTTTTATTATCAAATAACTTCAAATTTCTTAACGGTCTATCAAAATATTCTTCCGGTAAATAATCCATAGATTCTGGGTGAATCCATTTATAATCTTCATTTTTAAAATTTTCAATCAATGAATTTCTATTGAATGTACTTGATAAACCTTCCATATCAGTTGGCTTGGTGAAATATATATAGCTTTCGGTCGTTGACCTTATTCTGACTAAGCATCTCAATAATATAAGTGATAGGTCGACATTATTTACAGTCAAGGAAGATTGAAACATACTTATAATTAATTCATAAGACTTTTGTGCCTTTGATGCATCTTTCGTGGATGATATAATGAAAATTTTAACGATTGCCTCTGCAAAAAGTGTAATCATGAAGGGATGCACTTCTCTTTTGTTGGATTTATATGATTCGTTATTAGTATTATTTGCAGCATCCGAACCTGCACTTCTAACACTCGTGCCAGTTGTATTGTTGATACCTTTACTGTATTGCGATCCTGAACCAAATGAGCTTATCAGCACCAAACTTTTTAACCTTTCTTGGTGAGGTTTTTTAGGGTAAATGGGTAAGTGAATTGAGATAATTTCTTGAAAAAATTGAAGAGGAGCTTTCAAAGCAACATCCATGAAAATTTCTTTAATCAAATATTTTATGACTGATTCATCTCTTTCGTATATAGATTTACTAAATATGTCATATATTATTTCATTAACAATTGATCCTTTATTGAAAACAGTTATTGAATAGTCATAAGATTCATGTATGATTGATAAAACTTCAATTCGTATCTCACTGGTGATCTCTGGTGAATTTTCGTTCGCTGCATTTATATAATAAAAATAATTCAATAATTTGGTACAATTCTCTTTAACAAAAGGGTTAGACGATACACATAATTTTTCTTCCCGATAATAATTCAAAATAAATGTAATAGTATTCGAAGTTAAGTATTGATAATGTTGTAGAAACAAATCCACGAGTTTGTTCTTGGGAGATTGAAGCTCGTTTTGTTCATATAAATGTTGTAAGGACATACATATTGACTGCCAGTAACTTATATCTTGATTTGAATTCAATTTGAGACATTTTAAGACATCATATATCCCGAAAGATGACGGATACCATAAGTCGAATGGGAATAATGAATCAAATGAAGGTGAGTTAGAAGTAAATGATGATTCATCTTTATATTCGTCTCTGCTAAATAGTCGATCAAATAACCGAAGGAATGCAGTATTGATTATTGGAACATTATGAGAAAGTGATATTTGATATGACTTTAGAATTGGTATAAATGAGCAGCCGAAATCATTCTTATTTTCAAGACTACATTGAATTTGTATTCTCTCTATCAATTGTATTGCCCCAATGCAAGAGCTTATGGGAATATTGTATTCCTTGTGAGTAGCTGATAGACTTAAAGTTGAGTTGCTTGTATTTGTGAATGTTTTTATGGGTGTCAAATTATAAGAAGCATCAGATGATCGGAATGATTGTAAGTCGTTATTCATAATGGTATCACTTAAGTTGGATAAAACTAGATTGAAAGCTGAGTCAAGACAAAGGTTATTTATGATATCCCAAATTGCATTTTGCAATTCATTTTCTTCGGTCAGGTTCCCGTAGCAATAAGAACAGAATTTGATAACCTGCTGAAAGTTTTGCATTGGTATATTCCCAAATATGACCACAGTATTTAAAAAATGTAGACAATTTAGGAGAACAAGGTAATTTCTAGTTTGATATGATAATTCTATTATGCAAGATAGTATTTTGATAGTGGAGTCGTCATCGATGATGCTGAAGTTAAATTTGAAACAACTTTTTACAAATTGGATTAATTTCACTAAATTTTTGACATCTGAATCTTCAATAAGTGATTCGTCTTTCAATTTGTTTGTGATCATATGATAATTGTTATTGTTACTATGGACATCTTTCGTAAATTTTATCAAAGCATTAAATGAAGTGATTAAAAATTGTGTTAAATTTTTGTTTTGATCATAAATACAAAAATCATGAATATCTTTACCGTCACTAGTCAAAGTTCTTAAACTTTTCAAAAATAAATCATATTCTGCATCCATTTTGGAATCGCTCAATTGACAAAAAGTCATTATATCCTTGAAGTATACTAGTTTATTGCTAGTAGATTTCTCATCATGTTTGATACATTGAATTAATAACTTAATTGTAATTCTTCTGATATATGATTGAATTCTAGCATCACACATATCTTTCGCAAAATACCATATCTCAGGTATGGAGGAGATAGAGAATTTTTCCAAGGATTCAGTCATTTTGGCAGCGGTAGATGCTCTTATAGGAAGTGGACCCGATTTAAGTTGATGAAATAATTTTTCTTGATCAGTGCTACCACCTACAACAGTGGCATTGATTTGAACAGGCACATTGGATGACGAAGATGATGGTGTGGTTGATGTTGGACCTGATGATGACGATTTCAATGACTTTGATAATGATTTGAACACACTCCCTATACCTGCCGATCTGCCAAAAGTCGGATGATGTGTGGACATGACTTCTATGTCTTCAAGTTGATATAAAGTTCACTGTGGGGCAGACCTGATTTTTTTTAGCTTCAATGTGAATTTGAAAAAGTGGGTAGTGGAAACGACACCTCTTTGACTAGAAAAAAGATGTTGAAAGGAAATTCTATTTTAATGCTTATCCCGTCGAGGAATTTAGGATAATTGTAATGGATAATGGAAAGCCTGAGTATAAAGGCATACTAGCACACTTTCAATCACATTATATTATTTTTTTTTTTTTTTTTTTTTTTGATTTGGTTGTGCGCCTGGAGATACCCTTTTCTTAATTTTGTCTTACATTTAACACGAGCTACTTACGCAATAAGATTCATCATTAATTGTAAAATTCATTATATGAAGTTAAATCAACAAGTAAGGTATTAAGATATGTTGTTTAATATTCTAGGAGAAAAGGAAAAGAGAAGCGAGTTAAAGCAAAAGAATATAAATTGAAAAAAAAAAAAAAAAAGTAAGCAGGAATCAAAAAAATAAATTTAAACGAGAACAATCAACAAAACATGAAATGAAGTGAAAGAAAAAAAAATATCATAAACGTAAACATGATAATTACGAAATGTGTCATTGACTCAAAGTTCCAATGACAAGACCCGAAATGAAGCCAAAAACCTAACCATATATTAAATCAATTATAAAACAAAATCCACCACCCCAAGTTGACTTTTGTAATAATTTTCTCAACCAAACTGGTTTGAGCTTGATGAAAACATTACCACAATTATAACCTTCACTTTCAACACCAATACCCCATTTTATATTTTCTCTAATATTGCAACCATTCCAAAAATTCCACCATTTATGTCTTTCACATGGACTTAATCTCAATAAATTTTTCATTAATGGACCTCTTGGACCATCAATGTATTTGTAACCGGCTATTACAGAATAATATTGACGCTCATCATCATCAGGCAATTGAGCGTCACCCCAATGACCCGTAAATGATAGCCAGTCGTCGTAAGCTTCTTCACGACCGTTGTATTTTGGATTCGAATTATTCTTAGCCACATGAACAAATTCTCCGTCATAAGTATAACCCAAATAATTCTTGGTTGGATCCCATAAAGGACCACGATCAGTGAAATCAGATAATATTCCATAAGGTAAATCATGCGGATGTTGACCAACAGATACATAATTTGCATGTGTACCTCTTGCTGAAAATATTATTGGATGTTTCAGATTTAATTCGAATTTTTCTAAATTATGATAATAATAAGCACCACCACCACCATGAGCTGACATCCAAACAATGATTGGTTTGCCCTTATAAAAACGTACCAAAGAGTGTTCCCAATCCCCTACATGATTCCCATAAGGACCTGATCCCATTACAAAGGGGCCCAAATTGAATGAATAGAAATAGAACCAGTATGCATCCACCCAACCATTACCTTTATCAACAACTATAAGAGTAGCAGGTGCATCTTTGATTTCACCATTTATAAGAGAAGGTTTGTTTTTTATACCGGTAATCCAATCGGGATCATCATCAAAATCGGTATTAGAAGTAAGGAATATTTCGGGTAACTTTGGTAATTGGGCAAATTTATGAATATCCATGTCTTCTTCTGTTCCGGGAACAACTGATCCATTTTCATAAGTAACATGAAAGTTAGTAACATACTTGGCAATATCATAAGGTAAATATCTTTCTTCGGTGTAAAGATGTACCAAGGGAGCATAATCTATCACATAAGCAGGAACTTCTCCAGAACGTAAACTACGTTCTTCCAATAAAGGTTGACTAATTATTGGAGGTAAATTTTTGAAGTGTGTAGGAGATTTTAATACATTATCAATCGTCATATGATGATCTGGATTGTCTATAGCATTAATGATGTAGTTTTCTTTATTGGCTTGCCACTTTAAAGTGTTTGAGTCTTGATGAGTTATCGATGATACTGGAGCTGCCGTCAATAAAGCAGCAATAACAACAACCGTTAACGATAGCTGCAGCCAGATTTCCATGATACTTCGAGGCGCGTGTGGAAGGATAGTAGTTAGTAAGAGTCGTAGGAAAGAGTAATAATGAGCGTAAAGAAGATGAAGATATATAATATAAAAAAAAATCAATGAAAGTGACAGTCAAATAAATAGCAGCGTGCTTTGCAGTAGTAAACAGAAATCATCTGCCGTCATTTCCCTGTCATTGCAAATAGATGAAAAGGGGTTTTTGTTCGGTGTACGGATAGTACTGCATATAATCCCCACTATCATGATACCATAACATATAGATGTGTATGTGTGGACGAATGAGTATGGAGTTGCAAGTACGTGTGTGTCATTAGGTGGTGAGCGTAGGTGACTGTAAGACTTCATAAGTCACTGCCATGGTTAGATATAATCTGTACTGAGAGCTGTAGCTAAAAAAGATAACCTTGATTTTTATTTTTTGCAACTGTCTCTGGCATTGTTGATATTTTTATGAATGAAAGAATAGTTTTTGTAAGCGGTAAATAAGTGGGGGTTAATACGATATTGATTATTAAAATTTATATATGATACTGTATGCGTGTATATAATTTATTTGGCCTATATATTATTAATAGAAATTAGCATGATGAACTTAAAGCTAATATTTTTGAAATCTTTGCTTTCTTGTGTAGTATGATTTTAAAATACAAAGACTTGGTCACCTAATTTTGATACCGGTTTTGGCTTTTGATAACCTAAACCAACAGCTGCCTTTTTAATGGCACTTACCATTGGTGGTGGACCACAAATTAATAAGTTGGTGTCTTCAGTTGATTTTGGTAAACGAGTATCCATTATTTCTGGAGTGATGAAACCAATACTACCAGTCCAATTTTCTGGGGCATTATTTAAAACATAATGAACTTTGAATTGATCAGGATAGGTGACAGCAAATTTATCTAATTCATCTTTCAATAAAATATCATCGGCAGTTACATTTGCATAAAGTAAATTGATTTCGGTTTTATCTTGAGGGTTTCTTAAAATGGAAGTAATAACTTGAAACATTGGTGCAATACCAGTACCACCAGCAACCATACCAAATGATTTAACCATATTTGGAGTATAAGTGAAAAAACCTTTTGGTCCTCTAATTTCAATGGTTTCACCGATTTTTTTAGATTCAACGTGTCTTGAGATATTACCATTTTCGTAAGTTTTGATTAACAAGTCAAAGTATCCTAATTCATCATCGGTTGAAATTGGAGTATAAGATCTAACGACTTCTTTATCATTGATGATTGCTCCAATTGAAATATGTTGACCAATTGGTAATCCCAATCTATCAGTTGATTTTGGTAATCCAAATCTATAAATACATGAGTTATGAGAAACTTTTGTCTTTTCAATTAATGGGAATTTTTTAAATTCATTTGGTAATAAAACAGGAGTATTTTTTCTGTTTTGTTGAATGAAATAATAGACAATTGGAACTGAAATAATAGCAGCCACAGTAGCGAAAATAACAAATGGATTTGGATCAGAGTCAGCCATTGTCAATTGAAAGTTATCGATGGATATAATAATACTATAATATAATTTAAAGTATTAGTATGATGGAATATCAAAAAAGAGAAAGGTAAAACTCAACTGGAAAGAGACGGGGATTTTTGCTAGATTATATAGATTAGTTTTTATGTTGATTTACCAAAAAAAAATTAATCAAGAAAACCAATGCGAAAATTAAAATTAATTTATTCATATGAATTTGGGTTAAACAATTCAAGGTGACATATTTTTCACATTGACTACATACGCTTTCTTAATATTGGGATTCTCTATTCGTGCCGGGCTTGTATATATTCAACGACTCTCTCTACTGATCTGCTCTGCTAAGTCTGCTTTAGGCTTGAATCATACATTCCTACTGAGGTTTAGTTATTGGTTTAAATGATGGTGTACGGTTTATTTTGGGGTTACCCGATACTTGCTTTAGGTGTACGGTTTATTTTACCGGATTGGGTAAAAATTTGCCGTGGTGTTTTCCACGATACCGTAAAGTCACTTCAAGTTTGATGTAATGGAATAATGGTTGCAACAAATTTGTGACATTTGTATATCGTCAGTTGTATCCTATTCTGGTAAAAGCATAAGCGTTCTTTTTACATGGATTTGAGTATTTACATTTATTCATTATGTCACTATCTACATTAATTATTTTGCATCTTTTGCATCTTCTTTTTGATTGCAATCATCTCTTTATCTTAATCTTCTTCTGCTTCTTCTTCTTCTTCTTCATCATCATCATCGTCGGCATTTTTCACATTCCACTGAGCACTTATATCCCATCTCGATCCTTTTGCGTTCACACTAACATATTTCACAAATTTCAAAACCGATGGATCTCTTAACATTAAACATAACGAGTTCCATTTACATTGACTTGTATATAATACACTATCATCATTTTCATCACCTGCTTTATAAATTGCAGGATCATCGTCTTCAAAATCTTTCTCTTCATTAGACTCATCGCTATCTTTATTCAACGCCATACATAACTCATACCCACCAAATTCACCCGATTCCCAATTTTTTTTGTCGACGGCAGTTGGCGTTAAATTCAATGTCGCTTCTAATAAAACATTGAGTTCGTCCAGATTTTCTCTGGCTAAATTCTTATCTGTAGTGGTTGCCAAGATAAAGTCATGACCGGGTCTGAATCTACGACTCAATATTTGTTCGCTTGTTGGTATTAATCCTGTGACCAAAATCAACCACTTCTTGAAACTTATTGATTGTAAAAATGATGACAATCTTAACAAGTACAAATCAGTATTTTCTAATTGTTGACTCATCGTTGATTCAATAAGTTTGAAGTTAGGTAACTCTTGTGGTCCAATATGATTGATTCTCTTGATTTCTGCTTCGCTAGAAGTATCGAATGATGTTTTACCGTCCATATACATATATCTTTGTTTGTGAGGTGGGATGGAACATTTCCATGGGAATTTAATTTCCTCCGAGTTCGTTGGTACTTGCTTATCTAATTCATTTTGCAATATAGACTGTTTCAATATCTCTGAGTAGGTATCATTCAAGATGTCTTTTATTTCAACAACCGATTCATCAAGAAATACTTCATTTAATTTGACGATATTGGATTCATTGATGTATACTGGATTTATGAATTCTTTTAAATATTCGATATCTGAGTGTGATAAGTTTGAATAATTTTGAGTTTCATTCTTTGATCTTTTCTCGTTAAATTCTTGATATTCTTTTGTTTCTTCACTGGAAAAATCATTACGAATTGGTTTTGGAAAATCATATTCTTGTAATTCTTTACTTTGTAATTGTTGTAGAGTTGATCTTGCCTCAGTTTTTTCTTGCTCTCCAGGAACATATCCTGTCTCCCCAGGTTGAGGAATATGAAACCAACCTTGAATTGATAATCTCTGTTTGTCGACTCTTACTTCTTCAACATCATGAAACGAAAGTCCAGGTTGTACTGTGAAAAAAGCGATTTGATTGAATTGAGGAACTAATTTACATTCATGATCAGTTTTTGGGACATTTGGAACTATAGCTGGGAATAATCTGAGTCCTCCACCATAGTGAGATTTCCATTTCTTATTCGGATCAGGTAAATAAAGAATAAAACTTAGTCTTCTGGAGCCAATAACGTCGTCATGTGTCAATAAATGACATCCCTTTGTATAAGTATTGATAGACATATCGGCTTTTGTTCCACTTAGTTTCCCGCAATTTGTCACTTCTGATATGAAATCTCTAAATTCTTCCGAATAGATAGCTGATCTTAATTTATACAATGAGGGTAATCTTGATAAATCATCCCAATTTAAACCCGATAAGTTGGCTAGATCACCAGATTGGTATACTTTATAAATATCCGTTTCCTTTTTGGTAAATGCAATTTCGTTGAGTACTTCTTTACGAACTTGTCTCAACAAAGTATCATCCATTAATTCGGTGATTGTCCCCCACTTATACGGTTGACTACCAACCACACTATCCTTCAACTCATTTTTATATTCTGGCTGCCATATTTTCTGATTGAATGATTGTTTTATATCGCTGTGATTAAATTGAGTATCTAATTTTTTATTTTCATTATTATTTGCAGTTTCACCTTTAACTTCTGCTTCTGCTTCTACTAGTCTTTTTGGGATTGGCATCGTGTGACTGTATTTAACTTCTTTAATTCTATTTCCAAAAAATCTTAATATAAAGAACACAACACTATAAATGTCTTTCTCAACCTCGATGAGCTAAAACCTTGTCTGAACCATCACCCCATACTTTTTTATCTAAAATCAGGTGAAATAAAATCAATGGTAATCATGAGATGATGGTGTATGGCTCTTTTGCGGATCACGTGAAATGACCGTAATCGGTTCGTACTGCATATATGCTCTTTTTTTTTTTCTTCCGGTGTTTTTTATTTTTTTCTTTTTGACTCATTTATGATTCATGCACTCTAACCAACTTCACTCAATATGACTGATTCAAATTAAGTATTTCATGATTAGCTCAGATTCATTACTACTTTATATCTACCTTATTTATTACTTATACGACTTTATAGCTTTTGGCGACTTATAACCGTTTCATATAGTCTCATTTGCTCATTTCCTAGTGCACTCCTCCTCCCCCCATCTTGCATACATGCACTTCATATTTAATCTGCCCCATATATAATTAATTTTTCATTTTTCATTTTTTAATCAAATACATAGAATACATAAAATGGTTTCTTCACCTCCTCTTTCAGCTAAATCTTATAATTCAGTCACTGATTTACCTTCGGTGGCAAGCTCAGCTTCTTCTCCTGGTTGGGTTGTTCAAAAATTCGGTGGTACTTCAGTTGGTAAGTTTCCTGATAATATCGTTGATAATATCGTCAAGGTTTTCTCAAAACAAAATAGAGTAGCTGTTGTTTGCTCTGCAAGATCTTCAAATACAAAAAGTGAAGGTACAACTTCAAGATTGATTAAATCTGCTGATCTTGCATCTGAAAATGGTGATTTCAAGTCGCTTTTAAATATTATCAAAACCGATCACATTGATAATGCCAAAAAATTTATTTTAGATCCGACTATTCAAAGCGAATTGATAAATGATTCTGAAAAAGAATTAGAAAGAGCTGATGAATTGTTGAAAGCAAGTCAAGTCATCGGCGAAATTAGTCCAAGAACTTTAGATTCAATCATGTCAATTGGTGAAAAATTGTCTTGTTTATTCATGTCTGCATTAATGAAAGATCATGACATAAAGTCAGTTTACATTGACTTGTCAGATATAATTCCATTGGATTATGATTTCTCGAATGGTTTTGATGATCATTTTTATAAATTTTTATCAGTTCAATTAGGTTTGAAGTTAGCTCAACTTGATCATGATATCGTACCTGTATTAACTGGTTATTTTGGTACTGTTCCAGGTGGTTTACTTAATGGTGTTGGACGTGGATACACTGACTTGTGTGCTGCATTGGTTGCTGTTGGTGTTCAAGCTGACGAATTACAAGTTTGGAAAGAAGTTGATGGTATATTTACTGCCGATCCAAGAAAAGTTCCAAATGCCAGATTATTAGAAAGCGTTACACCTGAAGAAGCTGCAGAATTAACTTACTATGGTTCAGAAGTTATTCATCCTTTTACAATGGAGCAGGTGATCAAAGCAAAAATCCCAATCAGAATTAAAAACGTGGTAAATCCAAACGGTAAAGGTACAATTATCTATCCTGACAATTTAGGTAGAAGAGGTGAAGATACTCCTCCTCATCCACCTGCTGCTTATGATACTTTACCAACACAATACATCACCACTCATAAAAAAAAATCCGCGACTGCTATCACAGCCAAGCAAGATATCGTGGTTATAAATGTTCATTCAAACAAGAAAACATTATCTCACGGCTTTTTAGCTCACATTTTCACAACTTTGGATAACTATAAACTAGTGGTTGATTTAATCTCAACATCCGAAGTACATGTCTCAATGGCTTTGCAAATTCAACAAGACCAAGAAATTCACTTAAAACACGCCATAAAAGAATTACGTAAAATGGGTACAGTTGATGTCACAAGAAATATGACAATTGTTTCCTTGGTGGGTAAACAATTAGTCAATTTTATTGGCATAGCAGGTAATATGTTCAAAGTGTTAGCTGACGAAAAAATTAATATTGAAATGATTAGTCAAGGTGCAAACGAAATCAATATTTCTGCTGTAATAAATGCAAAAGATACATTAAGAGCCTTAAAGTCAATTCACGCTAGTTTATTGGAAGGAAACTTCGGATTTGAAGATCAAGTTTCAAATCATGCCACTGACGTTAGATTAGAATCATTGAAATTGGAAAAATAATCTTGTTATAAATTTCTTTGTTCCTTTCAAATGTGTATATAAATAATAGAACAGTAATTAAGAAAGAAAACAAGACAAAATATTTCAGAAAACCAAAAACCTTATAGATCATAAAATTTTAGGTCAAAAACCTAATAATATACATAGTTATAATTTATCGCCAAAATTTATCGTAGTCAATGAAATAAATGTGAAATTAAAGCGATAGTAAACAGAACTAGCTAAATTAGAAAATGTATTTGAAAAAAAAAAAACTCAAAAAAATAAACAGATATTCAAATTATACAATCTATAACTGAATTGAATTAAGTGAAAAATGATACCTATTAAATTTAAATATCAAAATCTCCGGATTCTCTACTATTACCGCTCCCATTGCTACCATTTGTAAGTTTTTGATTATCTTCAACTAAAGTTTCAAAATCTCCAATTATTCCACCTAAAAGTTCAGTGGCCAATTTATGATAAGCCAATTGAGCTTTGATCAATTCTAAAAATTCTTCTAATGGTTTTGAATGTTCTAAAACATTTTGCATAATATTAATAGCATCTTCAACTGTATTAGCAAATTCATCTTCCGCATTTTCCATCGAAACTCTTAATTGTGGTTCTCTGGTTGGATTTGAACAATTTGATAAACTAATTCTTGCTAAATCATAATCGATCCTTTTCTGTTCAACCTTTTTTTGAATGTTATTACTTTGTGAAATTAATTGACGTAATGTAGCGGTTAGCGGTTTATTAAATTTTGATTTGATTAATTGATCTTGACCTAATCTTGCATTTGCAATCTTATTCACATTTGATGAATATAAATCAAGCCCTTTGATTAATGGATCGTCATCATTTTCAGCTGAAGATGTTAAAATCGACCCATCAGTTGCTCTTGCCAATGCATGATATAAAGTCTTTGGAGGTTTAAATTCCCCGGTTGTAGGATTAATCAAAGCAGCTTGAGCTTCAGCAGGTGTTGTTGCCTTTGTTAAATTTGAGAAACGATTAGTGAAGTTTTTTCCAAATTCACTGAATGATTCTTGTAAGTTTGTAGGATAATCATATGATTCATTTTCGTAATTACTTGTAATTTTTAACACATTTTTATATAATTTTTCGATATTATTACATTTATCTGCTAATTCCAAATATTCTGATGGCAATTGACTAATATCGTCAACATTTACTTTACCTATTTTCTCTTGTACTATACGTGAAGTTCTTTGCGCTAACGGTAAAAATTCATTGTTGAATTCATTAGAGAATTTATCCCCTAAATTCTTTAAATCCTTTGTAAAGCTAGAAAAATTGAATGACATGTTTACCAATTGATTCGTAGAGGAATGATACTTTGATTGGGCTTGTTATGGGAGAAGAGTTTCCTGTTTTTTAGTAGAATAAGTGAATGGGATAAGGGAATAGTTGTTAGTCAGGGAAACTAAACTCGTATTAACTTGAGGGGCGCATGATTTTTTATTATTTTGGTTTTTTTTTTCTCATAATTTTTATTTGTGCTGGTGATTTCGATTAAATGATTTTCAGTTAAAAATGGTGCTTATCTGTCTTATCTGGTTTTTCGCAAGTAGCGTCAAGTGACATGAACTATCAATGACTTACCAAGTTGTTTTGACTAGACACAGATAGGCAGATGACACCACCCGTACACCTTGGGTCAAGTGGTTAAAACTAGTTCATGATTAACTGAGAATGATGTTCACCTGTAATGATATTTCATTAAAATTCTACCTATGAATATGTAGATATTGTAATCATAATTCTGGGAATAGGATGGATCATGAATTAAGTTATCGTTTTTTTGCAACCTCAATAGTGAATCTCATATCATTCGTATATAACTTATTCGAATCCTCTCTATAGTTGATGGTCAATCGATGATAACTATTCCTATTACCCGAGTGATGCAATGTTAACCGAGTAATTCAATGTCATCGAGAATTCAAGTCATGTATCATGAAAATTTTTTATTGCAATAGGTCTTTTATTCTTTAAGTTTGTGTGATTGTTCCTATATCTTCTTAACACAGGCTTACATACTCTTATAAATCCAAGTAAATAAGCTCATGGTTTCAAAGTAGACATGAAATTGACAATAATGGAAACTTGGTGCTTTTGAACTCATTTGTTTTGTGTTTTAAGAACATAAAGTGTTTGCTGTATAAATTACGATTTGGTGAAAACATTTCATTTAGCCGTTTTTTGATGCTCGAAAGAAACCTGAAGTCAAAAAGATTCCATCGCAAATATTGACTCTATGTATTCTTGTAAACTACAGCGTTTATGTTTGTTCCAAATTTAAACCAGGTTTACACCATTTCATAAAGTTGCTTCAAATTATATAATTGTGTCGCAATTATGTCAAAAATAGATCAAACTTTTAAATTTTGTTAATTATTTTTTGTAGAAAAACTTGATTGAATGCAAAGTTTGAGCAATATACTTTGAACTTTTGTAAGCTTACGCAAACAAAGATCAATCAAGGTACAAATCATTCAACAATTTGAAATGATTATTTTGCTATAATTTACCCCCAGACAATTGCTTTTGTGATAATTTTGCATACACGCTTATTCCTAGATTTGTTTTCTATGCGCATGAAGCCAAAAATTGCAAACTTTACAAATAATATCTTTAATAGCCAGCTGAAGTACAATGATTGTGATTTATTTCAGTGTATCAAGATACATTACCCGAGTGCAAAACAGTGGTACTAAGAATAGTATCCAAATGATCTTGGTGAGCCTGCGACTTTATCCAAAGATAAAGAGGTTAATGGATACCTTCTTTACATGTTATGAACGTAATGCGATTCACAATGAGAAGCACTTTGAACGCAAAATACAACTTCCAAAGTTTCAAGTCGATGGAATGATGTGTTTAGTTGACGAATAGTGCTGTAGATATAGGTGACTCTTCATATAGATGACGTATATGAACAATGAAAAAGGAATGTTATAAAAAATGATTGGAGGTGTAAATCACAAATTTGCCTTGTTGAATGGCTCAAGAGCTATCCATAGTGTCGAAAGTAAAAAGTACCATAATCTTAAATGGAAATTTTCACTTTGTTGACTTTGGCCAGGCTTCATCCACATGCCTAAGAATATATCTTTTTATGATGAAATGAATGAGCAGACGACTAGAAGAGTAATTAGCAACAATTCAGATGGGTTATGTAAAAGTTAGAATGGCTTTGAAGAAATTGAAGATATTAAGGTCAAAATAAAGAAAGCTGAAGTAGATGACGGGAGTGAAAGTGATAGTTGAAATATCAGAGAAAATAGTATGCTTTCACACGCTAGCTTTTGCTTGACACCTGCCGCAACAAATACGCTTACAACTTTCGCCATCATCAACATATACGACTTTGTTACTAAAGATTCATAACGCTTGACAGGTCTCTGGGCAGACAGTCTCTGACTGTTTTTTCTTTGGTGTCCTACTATTTATCTACAGCTAATTTTGATTAGATTCTTGGAGTTTTTTCCAAGAAGGTTTTTCTCTTTACCTCCTTTCTCTTTTCACCTCTTCTTTTCTCTATCTCTTTCTCAACATCGGGTTTACGATTGTTTTCATTTTTTTTTTAACTATAATGTATATAGAGTCATTCATTTACTGAATAGATATATACCATCGGAAAAGGAAAATATATACAAACCCGGGCTGTGGTATTTAATTTGGGATACGTGCGTAAATTTCTGGTTGTGACTTTCCACAATGGTACTCTATTTTGTACTCAGTAGCATTTATGAGATGTATTGAATAGTCTGAGTTGTTTGCTACTAGAAAACCCCGCTATTGGAAGTTATTTGTTACTAGAATAACTTTTTTTTTTTTTTTACTATAATGAATATATATTTAACTATAAATGAACTATATACCGTTGAATTAGCGGGGACAAAAGGTTGCAAAAAACCCCTACGTAGAATTAAATGTAGAATTAAATGAAAAAATCTGCTGCGAAAATAATCGTGCAGATTTGAGAAAAGGTTAAATTAGGCTAGTAGTAGCCTACATTTTATAAGTAGATAATAGATAAGATACCATAGAAAGAGCTGACCCACGAGTCAACGCAGGAATCAAGTCAGACTCCTGCAATTGCGCTCGTCGAGACGAGTTCATTCTATAAAGTAAAAAAAGGTATCTGTTTAATGAATTGAAAGTAGTAGAATCATAATAGGCAATTATATTTTGCCATGAACGAACT
>JANIJN010000074.1:0-44878 GCA_030557975.1 Soucietia sequanensis | reverse complement strand
ACGTATCTCCAATTACATACAACAACGCGGGTTTTCATATAGATTTTCCCTTTTCGACGGTATATATCTAGTTAGTAAATAATTTAATATATATTCATTATAGTAAAAAAAAAAAAAAATAATTCAAGATAGTAAAAAAGAAAAAATTGTAGCAAATAACTTCTACTATGGAATGCATTTCATAAATGCTACTGAGTAGAAAGCAGATAAGCATGATTTGAATCTCCTTAGCCTACCCACGTATCACAAATTACATACAACAACCCGGGTTTATATAGACTTCCCTTCCCCACGGTATATATCTAGTCAATAAAGAGTCAAGTATATATTAATTATGGCTAAAGGAAAACAGCCACAATTATTACTTGCCTGAAATTCATTCATGTTATTTGATCAAAAATAAGACCCATCTGAAGCTAAAGTACACTATTTATATAAATGGTTTTCTGGTATATGTCTCTGCTCTTCTTCAGAGGAAATAAGGAGCATTGCAAGTGTTTAAATACGAACCTTCGTGATGTGAAAGATAAAGATACACCTGACAATTTAAATTCACTGGCTCAGCTATTTACAGCACTAAAAAAATTTAAGAGGATCGTTTTGACACCAGGATTAGCTTGCTTTGCTTTCAGTAAGAGCTAAGGGTACTATTATTTGCGAAACGAACCATAAGATACATCAAGAGCTCAACTACATGACGCTGTTGTAATCTCCGGATTGAGATAGAAGTCGGCTTAATTTTGTATTTTTCTAGAAGAAAGTCTTAAGCATCATGAATTTAATAGATTATTATAATCTAGCATCATGATTGTGCTTTAAAAGATGTTATTTGTTTAGTTTCTTCAATTATTGTCATCAACTACTTATAAACATAGCAGTACCCTTCGAAACGATTCAAATGATTAAGTAAATCAAAGTTTAGAGTATCCCGAAAACTCAACAACTATCTCACTCAACACGAACTGTCTACTGGCTGTAATCTTGAAATGTGACTTCGTCATATTTTATATCAAAACTGAATATTTCGAGCTAATTTTAGTGTAGATCCAAATGAGACCATAATCGGATGTTGACATGCTAGAAGACTTCATCAATAGTGCTCATAGAGTAATATCATTTTATGACCTGAAATGATCTGAAGCTTTTCAAAATGTAAGTAGCAACAAAAGTTTCTTGCAAGAATCTATCATACTTACAAATTTTCAATAAACTGCATTGGCTTCAGTTTTTTTTAAAGTAATTACATTTTTTTGTTTTTTATCTTATTTTTGCGACAATACTGTGAAAGGCATGTCATACTCTGTCTTTGATTAATACTACAGTTTTACATGCTGGATTTGATGTGGAATGATGTATTCACCATTTAATATCTGCGTTCATCTACTTGGAGCAAGTTCATGTATTATACGGTGGTTAATAGTAATATTTGGTCACTATAGTATACTGCTAGTGTTTTCCAAACACGAATAATTCTATCTATTTCATGCTGAGAAAAGCTGCCGACTAATACACTGTATAAACAAGCTGAACAGAATGAGATGAGTAGTCTTACTCATAATTAACTTGTAATGTCATCAATGAGTCAACAATTTTTATAACATTATTTGAGCTCCTTGTAATGATGCCATCGATTCTAAAATATTTGTAGGTAGATTATGGGGTGTACGGATCATAGTATCATTGCGGTGCATAATATTATGGGCTCGGAGTTTCTCAACTTTAAAATATAATTTTCGCTATCAAATTTATAAACGATTTTCAGCTTA
Organism: Soucietia sequanensis; assembly: GCA_030557975.1. Lineage (NCBI taxonomy): Eukaryota > Fungi > Ascomycota > Pichiomycetes > Serinales > Metschnikowiaceae > Soucietia > Soucietia sequanensis. The sequence goes on along the minus strand of JANIJN010000074.1, from coordinate 43,112 downwards.
GCAATTTTTAATAACAGTTTATCTACATACAACAATATTCATCACTGCTATCATTCAAAAGAAGAGCTCAATGCTTTCATCAGTATAACTCATATTGAATATCAAAGTGAATAAACTAATGCTCTAGTATGGAACATACGTTTGATTCGAAGTATCCAACCATACAGTGTGGGTTTAAGGCAATATTACAACCATTAGCTCCAAACAATGAAAACGCTTTCAACCCATGTTTCATATCTTTATTGTTTAGTCTGTTTTCCTTCATTATTGCTATACCGAGCGGTTTAAAACTAGCAAAATATTTATTTAAACCGAATTATGGTTCACTAAGTCCTAAAAATACTAGTTTTATTCACTATATAAGATGTGGATTGGTTCTTCTTCACTCAATTCTTTATATCAAACTTTCAATCCTGATTAATATTCATTATCGTTATTCTGATTTCAAAATAATATCATTCCTCATTGATTCAGCTTTACTTCTTCTTTTGATACTCCCCTTACATATATTGGAAACAACAAGAAGTCCTATTCAAAGCGATATTTTATTAATATTTTGGCCGTGCTTTCAAGTCTTACAAGTTCTTCTCCTTTACCAAGATCATTTTACCAATTTCCCAGTTGTCAAACTGGAAGATTCATTTCTTCTTGAATCGATCTTGATTTGTAATGCAATCATCATAACGATTCTTGAAGCTTCTAAAAAGTTTTGGAAGCCAAGTCATGAATTGAAATTACATTACATGAGAAATGTAAAATTAATTGATGAACTTGATAAACCAAATTTTTATGAAAGAGTCACATTTACCTGGTTAACTAATTTGATAGTCAACACATATAAAAATCAAACCCTATCTGAATCCGATTTACCTGTTGCTTTATCAGAAGTATCAGCTGAACAATATTTCACTAAATTAAATACTCATTGGAAACGTTTAAAAGATCAAGATTCACAAAGCTCATATGAATCAAAGTTACTAATATCTCTAATTAAGGCTTTTGGATGGATAGGATTGAAAGCTTACGCACTCGAGCTTCTCGGCACAGTAATTGGCTACATTGAACCTCAACTTTTAAGATTACTCATCAGGTATTTTACAAATTACGATAATGGAAATCAACCTCTTTTGAAGGGAGCTTTGATATCAATTTCGATGTTTACTACATCATGTTTTGAAATATATTTAGATAGTAAAAGCTCACTCCTCATGTTCGAAGTAGGTTTGGCGTTCAAAGCTTCATTAGTTTCAACAGTGTATCAAAAAAGTTTACAACTTTCGGCTGATGGGAAATCATCTTTTCCTTCTGGTTCTATAATAAATTTGATATCCGTTGATATACCAAGAATACAATCAATTGCTCAAGATTTAGGAAATATTGTTGTTATTCCTACCGACCTTATATTGTGCCTAGTTTCGTTATGGTCCTTATTAGGTAAATCATCAGTCGCTGCCTTGATAGTTCTAATTATTTCAATTCCAATAAATACTACGATCGTCAAATATGTCAAGAGAATGAGTAAGACGCAAATGAAATTGAAGGACAAAAGAGCCAAACTTATTGGTGAAATATTGACGTCTATAAAATCTTTGAAATTATACGCATGGGAAAAACCAATGTTGGCAAGGTTAACTGATATTAGAATAAATCAAGAATTAAAAAACTGGAAGAAAATTAAAACTGCAGTTCAATATAATGTATTTGTTTGGTCTGCACTTAGTTTAATGGTTTCGTTCAGTACCTTACTTACGTTTACTTTATTTGAGTCAATACCATTAAGCCCTGAACTTGTTTTCCCTGCTTTATCTTTGTTGAATATGTTATCTAAACCCTTGATTAGCATCCCTTCTTTTTTGAATTCTTGGATTGAAGCATCTCTCGCTTTAGAAAGAATCAGTGCTTTTTTGGAAGCGCCAGATATTGACATTAGTTTGATCAAGCGTATTTCTGCTAAAACGAAATACGGTGAAGTTTCAGTTGAAGTGAAAGACACGACATTTTTATGGACCAAACTGCATTCTCATTTTGAAGTAGACTCATCAAAATACGCCCTCAAAGATGTGAATTTTTCTGCAAAAAAGGGAGATTTAATAAGTATAGTAGGTAAAGTTGGATCAGGAAAGTCCTCATTTTTGGCGGCTTTAATGGGTGAACTATATGCTCAACATAGTTCAAATGAGAACGGAAAACAACCTTCAATTACAATTAGTGGATCTGTAGCATTTGCAGCCCAAACACCATGGATAAGTAATGCTTCAATCAAAGACAATATTTTGTTTGGACATAGGTATGATCCTGATTTTTATAAAAAAACAATTAAAGCATGTCAATTGCTTCCCGATCTAAAAATCCTCCCCGATGGAGATAAGACTAATGTCGGAGAAAAAGGAATTTCATTATCAGGAGGTCAAAAGGCAAGACTTTCATTGGCGAGGGCTGTATATACAAGGGCCGATGTTTATTTTCTCGACGATATATTGAGTGCTGTGGATAATCATGTTGGTAAATGTATCATAGACCAAGTTTTGAGTAAAAAAGGATTATTATTCGGAAAGACAATAATACTATCGACCAATTCACTTCTGGTTTTAAAATATTCTGACCGTATATACTTGCTCAAAGACGGTGAGATCATTGAAAACGGAACAATTCATGAAGCATATGATCAAGATACCAATCCTGAATTATATCAGCTACTTAGTGAATTTGGTGGTGGGTTAAATTCAAGCTCAAGTCAAAGCTCACTCACAGAGCTAGAAACCAAATCGGTAGAATCAGAAGGTATGAAGAAAATAGTTGAAGATACATATGATAACGTTTTAGAGGAAGAAACTGATGAAATGACAGATTTGGATCAAGAATTACAAATTGAGCCATTGAATAGAGTGAAATCTTACAGAAGGGCCAGTATTGCTACTTTCTCTTTCAACCCATTCGAGGAGGCATTGCCAAATATGAGAACCGGTCCTTCAAAAGAGATCTCCGCCAAAGGCTCCATAAAATGGAAAGTTTACTTTAAATATGCTAAAGCATGCTCAGTCACTGGTACCTTATTTTTTATTATCTTTGGTATTTCATCTTCCATTATGGATATAGTGAAAAAATATTTTTTGAAAATTTGGGCTGAGAAAAATTTAGAGAATGGTTCTAACAAGAATGCCCTTAAGTTCAATTTAATATACCTTTCTCTAGGCATTCTTGCAAGCTGTCTTTCAAGTACGAAAGATCTTATCATTTACACATACTTAGGAATTAACGGCTCTACTAATATCCATGAAGAGATGATCAAAAGGGTAATCAGATCTCCAATGAATTTTTTCGAAAGAACACCAGTGGGAAGAATTATGAATCGATTTACGAATGATATATCCAAAATTGATCAGACCTTGCCAAGAATCTTCAAAATGTTTTTCCAAGTTTTAGTGAATGCCAGTATAAACTTAATAGTCATCGGAGTTACTTTGCCACCTTTCATAATTATCATGTTGATACTCTCGATAGTTTATATGTACTACCAAAGATATTTTGTGGCTATCTCCAGAGAATTGAAACGAATGGCATCTGTATCAAGCTCTCCCATACTAGCACATTTACAAGAAAGTTTGAATGGTGTGGATAGCATAAGAGCCTATAACCAGGTCGAAAGATTCGAATACATCAATAGTGCTAATATTGACTTTAACTTAAAAAGTACATTCATGATTCGAGTGGTTAATCGGTGGTTAGCTGTGAGATTGAAATTGATGGGGGCATTGATTGTTTTGAATACTTCATCTTTGGCAATCTATAGTTTAACGACTTCGAAGCCATTGAGTCCGGGTATGGTAGGTTTTGTCATGAGTTATGCTCTACTGGTGACTGGCTCGTTGAGTAAACTAGTTCGTATTTCCGCTGAAGTTGAAGCAAATGTGGTTGCAGTTGAAAGGTGCCTAGAATATTCCGACTTGCCCTCGGAAGAAGATGAAGAATCCCTTTCTCTTATGAAGCCGCCAATTACTTGGCCACATAATGGATCTTTAAAATTTGAAGATTATTCTACAAGATATGCCCCAAATTTAGACCTAGTGTTAAGAAATGTAAGTCTAGAAATAAAGTCAGGAGAAAAAATCGGCGTCGTGGGTCGTACTGGAGCCGGTAAAAGCTCATTGACTTTGGCGTTATTCAGAATTATCGAACCAGTGAAAGGTGTCATAGAAATTGATGGGTTGAACGTGAACAAATTGTTTTTATATGATTTGCGTCACAATTTGGGTATTATACCACAGGACTCTCAATTATTTGCTGGTTCAATAAGACAAAATTTAGATCCTTTGGGATATTTCAAAGATGAAGAAATATGGAAAGCATTAGAATTGGCTCACTTGAAAGATTTCGTTTTGAAACTTGAGCGTGAACAAGAAATCGATTCTACTGGAGCTGGTGATAAATTGAGTTGTACAGTTTCTGAAGGTGGGTCAAATTTTTCCGCTGGACAGAGGCAATTGATATGCCTTGCAAGATCATTACTAAGTACTTCCAAGATCTTGGTTCTCGACGAAGCCACGGCTGCAGTTGACGCTCAAACTGACAAAATCATCCAAGCAACAATTAGAAGCGAGTTTAAAAACAAAACTATCATAGCTATTGCTCACAGAATAGACACAGTCATGGACAGCGATCGCATTCTATCATTGGAATATGGTGAAGTTAAAGAATTTGATACCCCAGAAAATTTGTTGAAAAATCCTGATGGCATCTTTTACTCTTTATGTAAGCAAGGTGGATTGATTTAAGTAAACTTTGGATACCAAACCTAGAAATCATTAATCAAAATCAAAAACCAATAAAATAGCTAATAAAATACACAAATTTTGATACGCTTGTATTCTTCGATAATAAAGCATAGATCAAGTCGTCTTAACATAGACACTTCAAACGCAATCACCCCAATTTCTTTCTCTATTCAAGAAACACTAATACTACTGCGTTGATACTCCATATTATTCTCCATACTGATTCTCAAGGTCGTGTATTTTTAGCAATTTTCGTGAAAGGAAGCGTGCGGCCCGAGATCTTTTGATGAAGTCTTTTAGCCTGTAACAGTCCGTAACTTTTGATAATCAACTACAGGTAAACACTCTATATACGTACATCTCCTTTCACTTGATTATTTTTATCAATCGTCAATCAAATAAAACCAATTATAATGGCATCAGCAGCTCAACACACATCCAAATTCAGTCGTTACTTACAATCAGAAACAGGCCCAAAAACTGTTCACTTTTGGGCTCCAGTTTTGAAATGGGCTTTAGTAGTTGCTGGCTTCAATGACTTACAAAGACCAGTTGAAAAAATCTCCGGTACTCAACAAGTCGCTTTATTTAGTACTGGTGTTATATGGACCAGATGGGCAGGTTTTGTCATTAAACCTAGAAACCCATTATTAGCTAGTGTCAATTTTTTCCTTGGTGGGGTAGCTGGATATCAAATAATTAGATTAGCAAACTATAGAATAGCTGCTGGTGATACTCCAATTCAAACTATTAAATACATATGTCTCGGTAATGATCAAGAGAATGCTGAAGCACATCCAGCGGTATCAGAAAAATAGTTTCAAAAAATTTTCAATATATATTCCCAATATCTCTTATTTATTTTGTATTGCTATATAAGCTTGCCTTCTTTCTTTCTTATATCTTTTTCATCTAGACGCAAAAATTCAGATATCAACCATCATTTGGTCTGTATTTACTAAGTGAAAGTTATATTCATGAATCTTTTTTACATTTTATATTAACGTTATATCATTATATACGATTTGTTGGCATGCAAAACCGAAAAATAATACATAGAGTGAATCATGAGTCAACATTCATAACGTCGTCATCATCGTCTTCATTATATTCACCCATAGGAGGTTCATTTATTACTTCGGAAAGTGTTTCTTCAGAGTTTTTATGGGGCGAAATCTGTCCTTGATCTTTTGCAGTTTTTTCATCACTTTTGTTGCTATCATATGGCTCAGGCCTATGTTCATCTTCACTGTAGTTATTTTCATCGTTGTCTTTATCTTCTTGAATTTCTTCATCACTATCACCATTTGCAGTACCAAGCCCCTGCTCTTCTTCATTGTCGGACTCAGCCACATCTTCATCATCATTATCAAAATCCCTCAAATCTTCAGACTCGTTTTGTTTGATCTTGCTTACCGCTTCGAACATATGTGGTAAATCTTTCGACATGAATTGGTTCAATATTGAGTCTCTAGAAGCCCACTTCTGATTCTTTAATGTCAACTGTTGCTTGACCTCGAACAATATTTCATATATAATCTGCCTTTGCATTCTTAGTCTATATTCGATGTTGATGAGCTGGTTGAAAACATCATACTTTAGCGTCATCAAATTAGAGTTTGGATTAAGGGAAAATAAATCGTTTAAATCAACTTTCGATGGATATTGTCCCGATTCATTTTTTTCAAGATACTTTAGTAGTTTTCCATCTTGAAAAGCTTCTATTGTCTGGAGAGAAAACAGAAAGCTTGGTAATTTTATTGTGTTACGTAGCTTATCATATTCTTTTTCTGAAATTTCTATATCGTCATTTAATCTTGCCATCTTTCCGAGCCTTTTATTATATTGATAAGCCTCCGTATCAATGAATGTATTCACCTCTTTATTCTCCCAGCTTTTGTAGTCCTTATGAAATTTATTGACCTTAAAAGAATCGAGCAAGAAGAGTCTTTGCATCTTCTTAATTTCAATCATCTCTTCTGGATTGATAACTTTACTTTTGGAGTGATCATCTATTGTCTGCAAAAGGGGATCAATAGACTCAATACTGCTTGTGATTCTTTTCACATCGGTCTCTAATGCTAGCAATGCTAAATCTGGTTCTCTCATTGCTTATTATGGTATGTGTAAAAATGGTTGGTTAAAATGGTTGACAGTGTTTCAAAAGCCCTCAGATTTTTTTTTTTGTGAACTCAATTTTCTGGTTTTGTTTTGATTTATCAGATACTACTTATCAGACTTTTTGATCTGACATACGTTTGAATGCTTGTAATTCAGTTTTTGCAACACAAACTATTTCTCTTTACTTACAATGTCAAATGATCGCATTGGCACGCTAAGAATAAAGCTTTTTCAGTCATCAGTGACTTTATCCAACCTAAATCTTTTTCAGTCAGCGAAATGGTGCGCTGAAGCCCTTAATGGACTAACTCAAGCAGATTCAGATTCAGAACCAATACGCTACCCAATAGAGGAATTAGACAAAGAGGAAATACAAGATCAAAACGATTTTATCTTGGCCAAGAGTTATTTTAATTGCAAAGAGTTTGACAGGGCCGCCAATGTCTTGAAGGATTGTAAAAGTGGAAATGCTTTATTTTTAAGGTTATATGCCATGCTAATATCAGTTGATAAAAAGGCAACTGAAGAGACCGATGGTTCGATAAATGTGGGATCCTTACAAAACGGACTTCGCCCCGAACTTTCAGATAACTACACGGAGTACGCTGATTCAAGACAAAAAGAGCTAATTGGCTCATTGAATTCCAAACTATCCAAAATCATTCAAGAGTCAGAAAACTATCATGCGATAAAGACCAATAAAGCGAATGCCTTCCTACACTACCTCAATGGTATAATATACAACAAGAAGAAAAAATATACTTTAGCTCAAAACAGTTTGTTTCTTTCCTTACGAATATTTCCTTACAATTGGTCTTGTTGGCAGGAGCTCATTGCTTCGTTAAGCACATTCGATGAAGCGATGTCATTCATTAATAAAGTTAAATCTTTGAACACATCACTCGTATCTAACATCATGTTTCAGTTTTTTGAAGTTGTCATTCTTCAAGAGTTCTATCAACAGCTGAACTCATTGTCTGATAATTTAAATAATTTATTAGAAGTATTTCCAAAGTTCAATTTTTTGAAAGTGCAACAATTCTTAATAGCGTACCACGGGCTAGACTACTTTCAGGCTGAATCCATATTTGATCAATTACTCATGGACGATCCTTTGAGGCTTGATGACTTAGATACCTACTCAAATATGCTTTACGTTATGGAAAAAAGATCTAAATTATCATTCTTAGCTCAATTCTCGTCCCTGATTGACAAATTCAGACCAGAGACTTGCTGTATTATTGCAAACTATCATTCAATGAAATGTGAACACGAGAAGGCCATTATGTATTACAAAAGAGCTCTCACTTTGAATAAAAATTGCTTGAGTGCATGGACGCTCATGGGTCATGAATTCGTTGAATTGAAGAATTCACATGCAGCTATAGAATCCTATAGAAGAGCGGTTGATACCAATCCAAAGGATTTTAGAGCTTGGTATGGATTGGGTCAAGCTTATGAAGTTCTTGATATGCACTTATACGCTTTGTATTATTATCAAAGAGCCACCAATTTGCAACCATTGGATAAAAGAATGTGGCAAGCACTTGGCAATTGTTATGAAAAGATTGATAAGCTAGAGGAGGCGGTTAAGTCTTTTGAAAAGGCATTAACTATTGACAACTTCAGTAAAACAGGTAATGATTATCCCGAAGAAGGTTACAGTGTTGAGCCTCATATATGTTACAAGCTTGCCATTATTTCAGAAAAGCTTTGCAGAACGAAAGACACCTTCAAATATATGAGAATATGTTTTGATCAAGAGTATGAGTGGGGTGTGAGTGATGAGACATCGAAAGCCAGGTTATGGCTTGCTAGAGACGCGTTAAAGAATATGAGATTTGAGGAGGCCTACGAATTGGCAAAAGATTTGAATTTGAGTAATGCTCATGACGTCGAGGAAGCTAGATCCATTGCAAGGGATGCAAGAAGTAGGATGCTGAAATAAGTTTGTAAAATTATGTAATATACTAGGTGAGAATTTTATTTAAATCTATACCTATACACAGATATTGAACACTATGATGTGATCTTAAATCTATTGACAAGTGTGAATTAGTAAGAAATGAATGCCGCTTAATGATAAACGAGAGAGAGAAGAAAGGTAAAGAAATATTATTAGAGACATCAATCAAACGGCATTAAGCATAAATGATGACATGGAATCATGAGTTGATGGGAAATAACAGGCTAGACAAGGTAAACGTAGTCATTGGGCAAAGTCTAGATTGTCAAAATATTTGAGTGATATAGCAAAGAAAAAAAAGATAGTTCGATTAATAATGATAACAATATAAAATGTCTAATACTTCTTTATTTCAGTTTCTAATGCTGATATGTTTCTGATATTAGAACATATGTGATTTATGACCGAAACTAGATGCACAACTGCATTTCTTAATTCTTCATCAGATGCACCTGTAGTGATATTTATTAATAAATGAGGATTTAAAACGGGTAAATTTTCATGCTCTAAAATTAATTTTGATCTTGATATCAAAACATTTGATCTTGCAAGAACTTCATCTATAATTTTTTGTAGTATGAATGATTCTATATTGAGCGTATGATCGAAATGATTGTTAGTTTTTGATATTTTACCAGTATTAATGAAATCATCTGAGCCGTACAGTAATGGAAGACCCAATTTTTCTCGGTACGAAGGAGACAAAGCTAAATGGATAACTGGTGATACTGCATCTGAAACAATGGAAACGAAGTTCGAATTTCTCAATGATTTTGCTAAAGCACTGTGAACAAGATTTGTTTTGTCGTGTAAATCGTTGATAAGTTTTGAGTTACCATTGGCAGTAATCGTTGAAGTGATCAATTTGATCGCTTGAGAAGTGACTTTGGCTGAATATGGAGGTAACGAAGCACTAAATGTATAAGCGGATGATTGTATTCTTTGATGAATTATCATTGGATGAACACCTACACAAAATCCACCAGATGAACCGAATGCATTTGCCATGGAGCCAATAGTAATGGAGATTTCAGATCTTGGCACACTGAAATATTCTGCAAGGCCTTTACCAGTTTTACCTAAGACACCAATAGAGAGCGATTCATCCAAAAATAATCTGTATTTGTACTCGTTTTTCAACTCAACAATACGAGGTAATAAAGCAACATCACCCGTGTTAGCAAACAACCCTTCGGTAACAATAAACCTTCTACGTATAGGCTTCTGTTTTTCTAAAACGGGTTTCAATGCTGATAAAATTTCCTCTAAATGATCTAAATCATTGTGATCATACCATTCTATGTCACAACGACTCACTACTAAAGCCTTTTGAATGGCTAAGTTTACTCCACTATCAGCTACAACCAAGTCACCCCTTTTCAAAAATGCAGGGATGACAGAGCCAGCTGTTACGAAATCTTGACCGTATAAAATGGCTTGTTCAGTTTCCAAGTAAGAGGCTAAATCTTCTTCCAATCTAACGTGAACATCTTGTGAACCATAGAAATTAGGGGGACCACAAGCACCAACACCAGCAGTGTTGATGACAGACCTCGCAGCAGCTATAATCGATGGACTTTCATTCAAATTCAAATAATCGTTGGAGGCCAAATTCAAAACTTTCGGGGAGGAGGCTTTAGGATTGATCAACTTAATGTGTGATCCATTGCGACCTTCAACAAGTGGTATGGTTTTTAACTCCCATGATTCTAAGTCTGTTAAAGGTTCTATCAAAGGTGCCGGGTTCCATTCTTCGATAAGATCATTAATTTCGGATTGAGAAAACTTTACCAATTCAGACTTGTTTTCTTTCTTCTTGGAAGAGAGGAAGTAATGAATTGCAAAAATAAACAAGGCCAACTCGAACAAGGATCTAACAGGATCATTTTTGTATGATGATTTGATATATCTTAAAATAATTTGGCCACCAGGTAGTCTATCCAAAGAATTCAAGTAGCGAAGGAAAGTTTCAGTTAAAGTAATTGATAGTAATTCAAGAGATGGCAGTATAGTGGTTGTTGTGGTCATCGTGGTTGTAGTTGTTGTTGTTTTCAACAACGTATCAACAGCAGTCATGATTTCAATTTCGTAGATGTATATTTGATGGACAATGGGATGATAGTGAAAAAAACAAAAAATAAAGTCAGCAGTACTTAACTGATAAACAAGTAAACAAACAAGTTGTCGTTTTCAGAGTAAGTGGACTAGGTGGCTTGGTGAAATAAGGAAGAAGGAAAGAGCAACAAATATGGCACACCAAATATAGTTTTGTAAAGCCAACACTAGATTCTTTTTATGTAAATACAATTCAAGTTGATCAAGTATTCAAATTTTAGTATGTTGGTATGCTATATTTTGAACTTAGTTCAAAATGTCTGAGAAGGTTTTCGATTCTTTTTGATTTTCGACCTTTTTTTTTTGGCGTTCAAAACGACTGCATACAGAGAATATAACGATTATATAAGCACCCCTATTCAATATAGAGATAAACTAAAGTATGATTATAATACACATAAAATACAAAGAGTACATAAGTAAGTACATCATAAGTCATCATCGAACGCTTTTGAAAAAGCAGACAATAAATTGACAAAGGTTTCACTTTTCAAGAATTTCAAGTCATTGAAGCTACCAGTGTTTTCAGCGAGAAACTTTGATAATGCTTGTTGAGCACTATTATTGGGTTGATTAGAATCACGCATAACATCATCTTCTATATTATCAAGATCTAAAATGTCATGTATTTCGTTTATTTCATTAACTGAAAATACTTTTTTTCTGAATTTCTTTTGTAGTAGGCTATCACTATTGGTGTAAGATCTATTTTTTTGTTTTGATATCACAATTCCTTTATTATATTCTTCAACTTGCCTGTTATGATCTTGAACTAGCTCGTTATAGCAAGATACCCTTCGGTCCGATTCTTGTGCAAACTTGACTTTATCATCCAGGACAGTAGATCGGAGTGCAGGGTCAATAGAGCCTAAATTTACCGAATTTGACACATTACTGAAATTATGATGTGACGTTATACCACTTCTCCTATCCGACTCTGGATGGAAATCTGTACTGTGTTTTTGATAAGTGTTGGTGTGTTGATACATCCAAGGCAGAAGAGGATATGATGTCGCAAGAGGACCATTTAGTGAAAAATCTGGATCTCTTGTATTTTCCGTTCTAAGTGGTGGAGGACTTATTGTATTATTATTTATGTAGCCAATATCATTAGCACTTTCTGAGTAAGACGCCTTGTGAATGCCACTTATGTTCGGTTTATCAAGTTTATGATCCTGATCCTGAGGTTGCTTGTAGATGTAAGCATCATCGTGACTTATTTGCAGCACCTCTTTTATATCATCAAAACATTCATCTTTATTTGTTATTAGCGGACCAATCCTTGCTTCGTAAATCTTCAATTTTTCGCTTCTTAGTTTGACAAACCTTAGTTCCGTGAAGTTGTTCTTGTTAATCGAATGTTTGGAATTCAAATGAGTAATCAATTTTTTTGGTGAACCTCGATCACCATCTAATCTAAATATCTCCAGATGACAATATATACAAAAAGCTCGATATTTGTTATTTGGATCTTGTTCAAACCAATCCCAAACCCATGATCTTTTCTTTGTATATTTTTTGAACGGTAAAGGTGTTTCTTGAGATAAATGTGATATGGTATTTGCATTCAATTGCTGAAGTCGATTTGACATGCTATTTGTGGTCGATATTCGACTAAGATTCTAAATCTTTATTTTTTCCTCTGCTTGTATAAAGTTGAACTTTCTGCCCGTAAATGTTCGTAAATACACTGCTACCGAAAAATTGTATTTAAATGAAAACTAATTTAGTATGACCAACACTTCAATGTTGTAAGGAAATAAACAGTTGCTTGAGTTGCAAGGAATTTTTTTACATCTGTGTGAGTTTTTTTGGTGTTTTCAAGAGGTAGCTTGGGATTTTGACTCTTTTTAGAGGGGGAGGGATTCGAAGGTTACGCAGCCCCGACCTGCATATACAGGAAAGGCTTGATTATATTTCAGTATATGTTACATACGTATACATAGAGATCTAGTATATAAATGAGTCAGTTCAAATTAACTTTTCATGGAATGAAAACCTTAGACACCCCTTCCACATCTCTACGGCAACACACGCAGCCTTCAATTCCTTTCGAGACCAAGCTCAACCGACAACTTTCACAAATTGCAAAACATCGACAAGGCCATGTAATAATTTCTCTGGAATTGGTTTGGCAGATAACGCAGTCAAATCTTGAATCAACGCTAAGATCATCAATATCTTCATCGCTAGTTTGTCTTTTAGAATCTATTCGTTTTGATAAAATGAGATCTACCAATTTTGATGTTTCATCCTGATCGAAGACCGAGTCAGTAAGCCTTTTGTATTTTGATCTAGTCATTATACCACCCTCTTCATAATTGTAATTCAAATGATGATACAATACTGTATTTCCATGTGTTGTTTCGATAAATTCTTTGATTAAATCGGGAGTGAAAAGTTCGTTTATGGGTAATACGGCAGGATCTTGTGGAACCATTCTTGATCTGAAACCCAAGTCGCTTGTATTTTCAATAAGTTCAACATCAGACAAATCGCTCTCTGAGTCCAGTTCATACCTTTTGGGTTGATAAGTTTCCGACTTGTCATTATCTGAAATGTCTGGACCTTTGAGTAAAGCAACATATTCTGTTCTCAATTGTTCATCAGAAAATTCATCAAGAACAACTCGCTCACTTGAGTGTGACGTAACTTGATGTTTGCTTCTTGTTACAAATTTTCTCAAAAATTTTGGAACACTATTTTTCCTTCTTTCAAAATCTTTTTCTGACTCGTCTTCATCGTGTGATTCAAGGTTAATAGATTTACGTAAGATGTGTTTTTTGAACCAGAAAGGTATATATGTCACTATGAATTTACGAACCACTAAACCTTCTATCAATTGAAATAGGCTGACGTAGATTTCATAGAAATTCAACATTTTTCTCAACAATGTAGCTTTAGATTTCAATGAAGTACTACTTTTGTCACTAGGTGTCGTTATCTTTTCTCCAGTGATCAATCTTTTAGATGGATTTGTGATTAAATTTGCGTACCCACAAATCTTGTTCTCTTTCAAGTATGTCAATAACTTATCACGATGCGTATTCATGTTATTCTCAGGTTGCCATTGAAGGGCTTCCCAAACAGATCTTTCAACCCAAGTATCTGACCTTGATATGACAAGACGAAGTTCAGTTATGTAGCTTGACCTTCCGGCTTGTATGACGGCCAATTCACCGAATCCAATCAATGCTGTTAGAAAGTCATCCTCAAGGGTAAAGTTAAAACGATTGGCTCTACTTTCAGCTTCATCTCGATCGGCTGCCAAAAATAAGCTTCCAAAACGAAGTTGGCCAATGTCAAATCCGTTACTCAAGATAGCTAAACCAAAGATACAAGCACTCACGAAAATAACAAGAAGTATCAAAAGTTGTGGAATCATAGTCATAGTCACGAAGCCAGGAATCTCGTATATTTTCAGGTTGAATATGCAATGAATGAAATAGCTTATAAAGCCCAAATTAAGTATTGTCAGAGGTATCAATCTATATTTATTTTTGTTGATGAGATTACCGACATGCACGTTCAAATGGCTGAAAATTTGAAAAAGACAAAGCACCAAGGTAGGCTCGTTGGGTAGTCTAGTCTCATGGCCAAAAAAAAGTCCTGTAGAAGAGCTTTGATGCAACGAAACCGATAATTCAAATAATGTCATACTGGTATCTGAATAAATTTTAGCACCTTGAATTGTTGAAACAAATGTTTCTGTAAAGACCAGAAGGCAAAAACCTAAATAAATGGGCCAATACATATTTGAAGTTGGACCAATCAATGCGTCATTTGATTGTTGCATCATATAGGAGTTGTTGGTGTAGGACGCAGGATCATATTCAAGCCACGCATTTGAAAGATTTTTGGTTACCCATAAGAGTTCATCTGGACGATCAGCTGTGTAGTTGAGCAAATTCAAGGCTATTAAGACATTATACATGTTATACAAAAGCACAGAAATTGCCAAAGCACGTAAGCATATAATGGTGATTTGCTTGAAGTACTCCACCAGTCGAGGAAATCTAATCCTTGCATTATTATTTGGGGCCAAACGTGGATGGTGATTACGATTAGAAGATGCCAATACAATGGTTCTGTTTAAAATAAGCGCCATCAAAAGACAGGTGAGACCGTATAAAGAGCAACTGTAAGTTAAAAACGTATTAAACGAGTTCCAATTGATGCCATTAATTGTATCATCATTGGCTTGTTCAATGATAGTATCCACAAGAGCATTTGACAAAGTTTGTAAAACACCACCCAGTATTAAACTAGTAAACGGATTCAGATCACTAATTCCAGCTGAACTGGAGGTACCATTGGTAGAATTGAAACTATTCGTAGCGTTTATATAATTATTCGTGGAATTATTTATATTTTCAAAGGAAAGACTACCATTGATCAAATTTGATGTATTATTTAAAGTGGACATTCGTTTTAAATTGGCACAACAACTTGTCAATTAACTAGGAGTAGGGACAATCTATAATTGATCTATAATGTGAGTCTTATACCCGCCGTGAAATCCTGCTAGTGTAATTATATGCAGTACCAACATCATATCCTATTTGAAATGTGATGAGAGTTTGATGAAAAACAGTTGATGCCTTGAATTTACTGAAGCATTTAACAAAGTCCCTTACAGTAAGCGTAATCACATTGACCAGAAGGTAGAGAATGGGTCCGTCTAAACAACCACCACCTCCACCACCGCCTCCTCCGCATAATGGAGCATCCAATGGTAGTGGAAAGCATCAACGAGTTACACCTCGTCCACCTCCACCTCCACCTGCACCTCCACTACTGAATATCAATGAAAGTGAAAGGCGAAAGCAGAATCGGCTCCCACCGCCACCGCCACCACCCACGCAGGTACATACAATGTCTATGTCAACGTTTTCATCAAGGCAGAAAAGTAAACAGCAGATACTTGCTCCTACAGAAGAAGTTTTATCAACAAAGAAAAGGAAATGGATTCAACTTCAAAATAAAAGATACAATACTACAAATTTGTCACACCAACGTAAGGGGGGTATATCACAACCAAGGAAAGCAGAAATGCCACCAGAACATTTGCGAAAAATTGTTTTTGATCACGGCGATTTATCTTCGAAAAAGGTTGCATCTGATAAGAGATCTCATTTAGGATCTTTAAAGTATATGCCCCATGCAATTTTGAAACTATTTGAAAATATGCCCCAACCCTGGGAAAGCACGAAAGAAGTGAAAGTACTATATCATATCACTGGGGCCATAACATTTGTCAATGAAATCCCAAGAGTGATAGAGCCCGTCTATACAGCACAATGGGCTTCTGCATGGATAATGATGAGGAGAGAAAAAAGGGACAGAAAACATTTCAAGAGAATGAGATTCCCTCCATTTGACGATGAAGAGCCACCTATTGACTGGATGGAAAACATCGAAGATACAGTACCCCCTGACTCTATCCAACTTGAACTTAATGATGCCAAATATGAAACTATTCGTGAGTGGCTATATGATGAAAAACCTCTAATCGAAAATATGAAAGTCGTCAACGGTGCGAGCTACAAGCAATGGAACTTAGACTTAAAAACCATGTCCACCTTGCACGATCTTGCAACACCTTTACTACCAGATGTAATAGATCCCAATTATTTCTATCTATTCTCGAAGGAGTCATTTTTCACGGCTAAAAGCTTGAACATAGCATTACCAGGGGGGCCTAAATTTGAACCACTATTCAAAAAAAAAATAAACAACCCAGAATCAGAAGACTTTACAGAATTCAATTCCATTGATCGTATCATATTCAGAATACCAATAAAAACAGAATATAAAGTCGCATTCCCTTTTTTATACAACTCGTTTGTGAGAGAAGTCTCTGTTAATAAATATCATGAGCCAATCAATTGCTTGGCTCAGATAAATGAAAGTGAAAGAACCTTTTCTTTTGGCGATCAGTTGAATCCAATAATACCTCATCAATATTCAAAACGCAAAAGCGATGTCGCAGACGTCGACAACCTTCAATTACCTAGCGATTTCGACGCATTCATGTCTAAAGGAATATCTGAAGAAGGTGAAGATTGTGAACTACCATTAGCTCCGAAAGATACAGGCTCTGCTGTTCAACTATGGTGGGCGCCTTATCCTTTTAATCGCCGACACGGAAGAACACTAAGGGCTCAGGATGTAGCTCTTGTCAAGCCATGGTACAAGGAACGCCCCTCTCGAAATGCTCCTGTGAAAGTTCGTGTCTCTTATCAAAAGCTATTGAAAAATTTTGTTTTAAACGAGCTACATAATCCACCTGGAAGCAAAACAGGCTCTAAAATGAGTAACCAAAGAAAAGTCAAGCTTTTGAAAAGTTTGAAGTCTACTAAATATTTCCAAGAAACTACCATCGACTGGGTGGAGGCTGGTTTACAAGTTTGTCGGCAAGGTTTCAACATGTTGAATTTGTTGATACATAAAAGAGGTCTCACATATTTGCATCTTGATTATAACTTCAATTTGAAGCCAACAAAAACTTTAACTACCAAGGAACGTAAAAAATCAAGATTTGGTAATGCATTTCATTTGATAAGAGAAATATTAAAGGTTGTCAAGTTAATAGTTGATTCTCACGTTCAATTCAGATTAGGAAATGTCGATGCATTTCAATTAGCAGATGGTGTGCATTATATATTCAATCATTTTGGTCAGTTAACTGGTATATATCGGTACAAATATAAGGTCATGCATCAAATCAGAGCATGCAAAGACCTCAAGCATATTGTATATGATAGATTCAACAATATAATTGGTAAGGGCCCGGGTTGTGGTTTTTGGCAGCCAGCCTGGAGAGTCTGGCTCAGCTTTTTGAGAGGTATTATTCCCTTACTTGAAAGATGGCTAGGTAATTTATTAGCTAGACAATTCGAGGGAAGAAGAAGTAATGATGTTGCTAAAACAATTACTAAACAGAGAGTAGACTCTTACTATGATATTGAACTTAGAGCTCAAGTCATGCATGATATTTTGGACATGATCCCAGAAAACTTAAAACAGAGCAAATCAAGAACTATTCTTCAACATTTGAGTGAAGCTTGGAGATGCTGGAAGGCTAACATTCCTTGGAAGGTGCCTGGATTACCTGAACCAATTGAAAAAATCATCGAAAGATATATTAAGGCCAAAGCTGACAGCTGGATATCTGTCGCCCATTACAATAGAGACAGAATCAGAAGAGGTGCATCGGTTGAAAAAACAGTCGCCAAAAAGAATTTAGGCCGTCTTACCAGGCTATGGATGAAAAATGAACAAGATCGACAAACAAACTTTGCAAAAGATGGTCCGTATATTTTACCAGATGAAGCTGTAACAATATTTCAGACTGTGGTTCATTGGCTAGAGGGAAGAAACTTTAGTCCTATTCCGTTTCCCCCACTATCATACAAGCATGATACCAAACTCCTAGTTCTTGCATTAGAACATTTAAAAGAGAGTTACAACGCAAATGCTAGGATGAATTCCGCTCAAAGGGAGGAATTGGCTTTAATAGAACAAGCTTACGATAATCCTCACGAGTGCCTTGCTAGAATCAAAAAGTTTCTCTTGACTCAAAGAATATTCAAAGAAGTTGGCTTGGAAATGATGGACTATTACGATCATCTAGTTCCCACATATGCCATAGATCCTCTTGAAAAGATCACTGACGCCTATTTGGATCAGTATTTATGGTATGAATCTGACAAGCGTCAACTCTTTCCGAACTGGGTTAAACCAAGTGATGATGAGGTACCTCCTTTGTTGGCGTACAAATGGTGTCAGGGAATAAACAACTTGAAAGATGTGTGGGAAACTAACTCTGGAGAGTGTAATGTGATGGTCGAAACTTCTTTAAATAAGTATGCAGATAAAATCGACTTCACTCTACTCAATAGATTATTGAGATTGATTGTGGATCCCAATATTGCTGACTACATAACAGCTAAAAACAACGTTAGTTTGACTTATAAGGATATGAATCACACAAACCAGTATGGACTTATTCGAGGTTTACAATTCTCTTCTTTTGTCTACCAATATTATGGATTGGTTATTGATTTACTAATTTTGGGATTGGAACGAGCCAACGAATTAGCTGGTCCTTCTAATCAACCTAATCAATTTTTGCAGTTCAAGGATACAAATGCAGAAACATCAAGTCCTATTAGGTTGTATTCACGGTACTTGGATAAAATTCATATTTTTTTTAGATTTGAAAATGATGAGGCAAATGATCTTATACAAGAATATTTGTCTGAAAACCCAGACCCGAATTTCGAAAATGTGGTTGGCTACAATAACAGGCGTTGTTGGTCAAAAGATTCAAGAATGCGTTTGATGCGACATGATGTAAACCTTGGTAGAGCTGTTCATTGGGAAATAGCAGGGCGTATTCCAAAGTCAATAGCTTCAATTGAATGGGAGGACACTTTTGCTTCTGTTTATTCGAGAGATAACCCAAACTTGTTATTCTCTATATGCGGATTCGAAATCAGAATACTTCCGAAGTGTCGCCTTAAAGATACTCCGTCATCTGGTGAAGGTGTATGGGACCTCGTAAATCAAAGTACAAAAGAAAGGACAGCTCAAGCATATTTACAAGTGAGTCAACATGCTGTTGAAACATTCAATAATAGGATCAGGCAAATTTTAATGTCATCCGGATCAGCAACGTTTACGAAAGTTGCAGCCAAGTGGAATACGGCGCTAATTGCACTATTCGCATACTTTAGAGAAGCGATTGTATCAACGGAATCATTACTTGATGTATTAGTTAAGTGCGAAACAAAAATTCAAAACAGAGTCAAGATGGGTCTCAATTCCAAAATGCCTTCTCGATTCCCACCTGCTGTCTTTTATACCCCCAAAGAATTGGGTGGGTTAGGAATGTTGAGTGCTTCTCATATTTTAATACCGGCTTCTGATTTGAAATGGTCGAAACAAACCAACACTGGGATTACACATTTTAGAGCTGGTATGACTCATATGGATGATAAGATGATTCCCACAATCTTCAGGTATATTTCGACCTGGGAAAACGAGTTTTTAGATTCTCAAAGGGTTTGGGCGGAATATGCTATAAAACGGCAAGAAGCTACGGAACAAAATAGAAGAATCACGTTTGAAGATATGGAAGTCAATTGGGAGAGAGGTTTACCTCGTATCAGTACATTGTTTCAAAAGGATAGACATACTTTAGCATATGACAAAGGTCATAGAATACGTAGAGAGTTCAAACAATTTAGCTTGCCAAGATTCAATCCATTTTGGTGGACTAGCAATCATCATGATGGTAAGTTGTGGAATCTCAACTCCTACCGGTCTGACGTTATTCAATCATTAGGTGGTATCGAGACTATCTTAGAGCATACTCTTTTTAAAGGTACTGGTTTCGATTCTTGGGAAGGACTCTTCTGGGAAAAGGCCTCTGGGTTTGAAGATTCTTTGAAATTCAAGAAGTTAACCAATGCTCAAAGGTCTGGTTTGAGTCAAATCCCAAATCGTCGTTTTACATTATGGTGGTCCCCAACTATTAATCGTGCTAATGTGTATGTAGGATTTTTGGTCCAGCTTGACTTGACTGGGATTTTCTTGCACGGTAAAATTCCAACGTTGAAAATTTCGTTAATTCAAATATTCCGGGCACATTTATGGCAAAAAATACATGAAAGTATTGTTCAGGATTTATGTCAAGTATTAGATAAAGAATTAGAAGTTTTGAGAATTGACAATGTTGAAAAGCAAGCTATCCATCCTCGTAAGTCTTACAAGATGAACTCTTCCTGTGCTGATATTGTTATTCAGAGTACTTACAAATGGAATGTTTCCAGACCATCTTTACTTCATGACACGAATGACTCGTTGGACGCTGCCACCGCTAATAAATTTTGGTTGGATATCCAGTTGAGATATGGTGATTACGACTCTCATGATATTTCTAGATATACAAGAGCCAAATTTTTAGACTATACATCTGATAGTACAAGTGCCTATCCCTCACCGACGGGTGCTATGATTGGGATTGACTTGGCATATAATATGTATGACGTTTACGGTAATTGGTTCTCTGGATTCAAGCCTTTGATGCAAAATGCGATGCTGGAGATTATGAAATCTAACCCGGCATTATACGTTTTACGTGAACGTATACGTAAAGGTCTTCAACTTTATCAATCTCAACCACAAGAAGCCTTTTTAAATGCTAACAATTACGCAGAACTTTTCAATAATGAAACTCAATTATTTGTGGATGATACAAATGTTTATCGTGTTACTGTGCACAAAACCTTTGAAGGTAATTTGACTACAAAACCGATCAATGGGTCAGTTTTCATCTTAAATCCTAAGACAGGTCAATTATTCCTTAAAATTATTCACACTTCAGTCTGGGCTGGTCAAAAACGTTTAGGCCAATTAGCTAAATGGAAGACAGCAGAAGAAGTAGCTGCTTTGGTAAGGTCATTACCGAGAGAAGAGCAACCAAAACAATTGATAGTCACTAGAAAAGGTATGCTTGATCCTTTGGAAGTGCATATGTTAGACTTTCCTAACATCTCCATCAGACCATCTGAGCTTCATTTACCATTTGCTGCTGCCATGAAGATAGATAAATTGGCTGATATCGTTTTGAAAGCAAGCGAGCCTCAAATGGCTTTGTTCAATATGTATGATGATTGGTTATCAAGCATCTCATCTTATACAGCATTTTCCCGAGTGATTCTTCTACTTAGAGCTTTGGGAATAAATCAAGAAAGAACAAATTTAATTTTACGTCCAGACTCTAGTGTGATAACATTAGATCATCACATATGGCCATCTTTCTCTGATGAGCAATGGATAGATATTGAAACACAGCTTCGTGATTTGATTCTTTCCGATTACGCAAAAAAACATAACGTCAATATTCAATCTCTTACACAATCTGAGATTCGAGATTTAATTTTAGGTCAAGATATCAGAGGACCATCTGTAAAAAGACAGGAACAGCTTGCAATCGATGAGAATAACGATAAAACGGTCAGTAATGAACAATTGACAGCATTGAAGAGTACTACCAAGAACGTTCATGGTGAAGAAATTGTTACGGTGACTACAACTAATTACGAACAGCTGTCTTTTATGTCTAAGAACGAGTGGAGAAACCGCTTGATTGCGTCTAATAATTTGCATTTACGTACTAAAAATATTTACGTTTCTTCAAACGACTTTGTTGATGATGATAGCTTCACATATATTATGCCAAAAAATATATTGAAAAAACTTGTGCAAATTTCTGATTTGCGTACACAAGTTGGTGCTTTTATATACGGTGCTTCTCCTCCTGATAATAGCAATATTAAGGAAATCAAGGCTATAGCTTTGGTTCCTCAATTGGCTAATTCGCATTCAATACAATTTCCAACGAAGCTCTTGGATACAGCTAATCAAGAATATTTATCTCAGTTGGAACTTTTAGGATGGATACATACTCAAAGCCAAGTTTCACAGACTTTATCCCCAATCGATGTAACAGCTGTTGCTCTGTTCAAAGATAACAATAAGGAATCATGGACCGATGATTTAGCAACATTGATAGTCTCATTCACACCGGGCTCGGTATCGTTGGCCGCGTTCACAGTGTCAAGCGCCGGATATGTATGGGGATCTAATAATAAAGATACCATATCCGATGAACCAAAGGGGTTTACCTCAGATTTTTCGAAAAAGAATCAACTACTCCTTTCTGATCGTATAATGGGAACCTTCTTAGTCCCAGATGATAATATTTGGAACTATTCGTTTATTGGCCCCGTTTGGGATCCAAATGGACAATTTGATTTGAAAATGGATATTCCCTTGCTATTTTACCATGAATTACATCGTCCTACTCACTTCACAACTTTTAATGAGATAGAGGGTAATGACGTAGAGGCTGATCAAGAAGATGTATTCAGTTAATCAAAGTAGAAAAAAATTGTATTTATAGTTTAATAAATGATTTGTATATTAAGATACTACTCGTAAGGATAACTGGTAAGTCACTATTTTGATCAGTTCTTACCAGTGCCTGACTGATATGATATGATCTTCGATAGCGAGAAGAAGTTTTCTTAAATCGTGCCTTGAGACATTTTCTTTGAGTAAAAGTAATTCTAATGAGTTCTTGCCGTTCATATATTTCAATAGTTTGTAGAATACAGCCGTGAGTTCGGCTGATAGCCTACACTCTTCATGAATAATTTTATTTATCCATCTTCTTTCCAAAGTGCTAGCACGACCTGGATCAATGATTACTGTATCACTGTCTTCCTCGAGAGTTATATCCGGCCCATATTTCAAAGCGTTAATTCCCTTCGCAAGAGTTTCCATTTCGTCGTCGTAGCTTGATAAGGCCAGTAAAGCGCCAGACTTTTTATGCTTCAACTTGTTTATAGGAATTTCATCAATTTTGTCAATTTGCTTCGAAGTATTATCTGTGGTCCCTGACGTAGTTATTTTAGATCCTGACGCAATACTCAATTTATCGGTAGCATCACTATTTCTTTTTCTTCTTGTGGTTTCGACTTCCAAATCCTCATCGACTTTCATCTTAACTTTCCTTGAAATTTTAAGCCATATGAATGTATGAAGTTGAGTCACATATCCATAACGAACTAACCAGCTTAAAGCAGATAGGTAGACGTCGCGATGATCTTTTGAGGGTATAACGGTTGCAAATTGTTTCGGCTTTCTCGAGCGAGTAGATAAAAGTTTCAAAAAATGGGGCAAAGATGGTAGAGTAGTAAAAAACTCCTTGAATTTGGGAATATCATTATATAGATTGATACTTATAGGGGCCATTGGCGAAACGATATATACAGATCGTGTGCTGAGAGGTGGGATGACTCTGGCTCTTCTCCAATATATTAAATGGAACGCGAATGACTTAATTTGAGATATATCAAGATTATTACTGGAATCATCAACTGATTGTTGTTTCAACTTGTTTGATAATTTGTAGAGTGATTCTGTTGGTTTAATCATCCTGATGAAATTCGCTAGGGTGCTATACGGTTCTGCTTTGATATCCTTAATTATAGCTTCGGGATCGTCTAATAATAGCAAGGCAAAGTATATTATATCTTCAGCATTTGATTGTTCTTCGGATTCATCTGTTGCATCGTGATCATCATCTATATTTTTTACGTTTGCTGTTGTTTGATAACTTGGAAGCATTGGATTTTCTCCCCCCATCATTAGCATTGTCATCATATTACTCATACCATACCTCGTCGTCTCTCCCACGTTAATTAGACCGGAATTTCCTAACATATTAACCGTTGAAGATAGATGAGAGCTAGGCAAATAAGGCACTGTTAGTTCTGGCAATGAATGAAACTCTGTCTTGATTGGAATTTGGAAAGATCTTAGTTTATTATTGATTGATAGATTTGCGATTTTTGAAGATGAGATTGATAGGAAACATTCTGAAATTAATTTAGCTAGGGAAGATTTAGAAGTAATATAATCATCAAGAGAATAAGATGGTTGCTGAATTCTCCATTCATCCTTCAACTTCGAAATCAATTTGACCTGATTCCAGACATATTCATGCTTCAGCTGTTCGTATCTCAATACCAAGGACAATCTCGAAATAACGTAATGAAACATTTCGTCAATACGATAATTACATTCAATAACTGGAGGATTCATAATAAACACAACATGGAACATATCCATTGAGTGCTTATTATTATGACAATCATCACTATTGACGTTGTCTTCCTCATCTGCGTCAATATCATTGTAATTCTCGGCATTGGTATTTTCCTTTATATGAGGATCACTTAGGTTTGCCTCACTTTTAGTAGAAGCTTTTGACTTGGATTTTGAGGATTGACTTTTACTTGACTTGGGTTTACTTGACTTTTTTGACCTCCAAGAACCATCATCATAATTATGTATTGGTAGCCCCAAAAAAATTATGTCGTCGATCATGATTTCAAACCTTGAATTGCACATTTGTTTCGGCGGGACAAGTATTTCACTCAAGTAACCAGGCTCAAATCCTAATACATCGGTGGTGGACGGTTGTGAAAGTTTTACAGATGAACGTGATTGACTACTTCTCTGTGAAATTCCAGATGTCGTCTTCTTGAGCAAATGTTTTGAAGCTTCAGAGTCATTTGATTTGTCATCATCCAAAGATATTGGGTCGATTTGGTTATGGAGCGGGTGCTTCTTACTAGATGGTAGTTGATACCGATTTTGGCGTGCTTTATTATGCCTCGCATCAATATTCAGGTCTTTACATTGTGCTTTTAGTCTTTTATGTTTTCTTTGTTTCTCTTCTGCATCTAAGAACGAAAATATATCCTTTTTAGTTCCTAAATAATAGTCTAAATGACGTGAATCCCATTCATTTTCATTCTCGAACTCTTGAACGTTACTATCTTCATCTGAATCGATAGACTCATAATCGTCATCTTCATCGTCAAATTCGGAGGATGAAGAAGATCCTGAATATTCACTCTTTGGATGACGTTTGGACTTATTATAATTAGAAACTGAGCTTTTCACTTTTCTTTTTCGTAGTCTTTTTAGTATTGTATCATTAGACAAATCGGGAGGGTATTTATATACTAATTGAGGGCCACTATGAGTTGATATAACAAATAATATACCTAACAAACTCGGATTTGGCAAATTGAAACTCATTTAAATGAACTTATGGTGTATTGGATGTTTGATCTAGGGCTAGTGTAAAAAGGGAAACGTTCCAGAAAATGAAATTTCCAGATAGTATCTTTATATAATTCTTTCGCAGAGAATTCATATAGAGTCTACAGTTCGCTGCGAAGTGGATTTACGTGAATACGACATCGATATATATTCTTCCATGATACGTAAATATTCCGAGAATGTAACTATATATATAAAGTAAGATGCATTTCATTATGAGAGATTATCGTAACATTTTATCTACATTACAATTTGTGTTTAATGTCTTTTTGCATTAATTGAGCAAATCTTGATTGTGGAATACCTTCAATCCATTGATTAAAACCTTTGATACCTTCACGAGAATTAGCACTATTAATCAATTGATCTCTATTTGCTTTTAATAATTGTTTGTTAGCAAAAATCGAAGGTTCATACAAATTTTCGAATTGATTGACCAAGTCGTCATGAACCTTTTGATTAAATTCTTCAGTAGATTTGAAAGTATGGTCATGGTAGGATTTATTGATGAATCCCAATTTATTCAATTCGGTACCTGGAATAGGTCTTGCAAACAATAATGCTTCAGCAGATTTAGCCCATCCCAAGCGTAAGAATAAAGTTGCACTGGAACCACCTTCAGCCACAAGCCCTAAATTTGAAAAAGGTGCTAATAAAAACACTTTTTTCTCATCAATGACATAGATTAAGTCAGATAAAGAAATTAAAGCAGCAGATAACCCAATGACAGGGCCATTGAGTGCAGATACTAAAACTTTTGTATGATTATGAAACAAATAAGTTAAATATGTATTTCTAGCCACGAATTTATCAAGCCAATACTCATGAGAGAATAATTGTTCCATAGGAACATCCAGCATACCTTTATCGGCAACATTAGCACCTGCACTAAAATATCTACCAGTAGATTGAATAAGGGTAACAACGGTGTCTTCCTCTTTATCGGCTTGCTCAACTAATTTTGCGAGCAAAAGATATTGATCTCCATTGAGAGCATTTAATTTACTAGGCACATTTAATGTGATGATAGTGACCTTATCTCTGACTTCGTAAAGAATATCCTGACTTTCGGACATTATGTTTTACTTGATTACTATTAATTGAATTTAACGAATGAAAGAAAAAATAAATAATAGTAAGGAGTTCTTGGGTATTATATACGTTAGGCTTTTCTCTTTGAGGGGTTCCAGTCGAATTTCGCATATTATTTTTCAGAGGAGACTGACACATGCCGAGGTGAAGTGAGACAATGTGCGAATTACCACGGATATTATACTGGTCTTAATGATTAACTGAATACAGTAAATCCATATTACATTTACAAGAATGGTTCATTAAGAGAATAGTATATTTTCAGAACTATGCTCGGTATATACCAATTGGTAGAACAGTTAGTGCCATAGTATAAAAATATATAATATGTAATACTAATAGTAAATTGAGCCGACTTACATATGAAAGCTATGATGGTACGAGAGTGATAATTGAGAAAGACCATGCAATATCAAATTAAAATAGGAATTAAAAAACATAATGGAATAATAAAAACGGATTATCGTTACATTATAATATGTGGAAATATAATAGAATAGAAGAATTAGAATTTTTTTTTTTTAATTAGAAGCTTTCACTCAAATTCCTTTATAAAGGATAAATTATAGGATATCAGTTATTACTTTGGATTTTTAACACTCAAAAGTAAAAAAATATACGATACCCTTCAAACACACACACAGTTGAAAAACGATGGTACTAGATTATTTCTTCAAACTTGTAGATAACCACTCCAACCCTTCATATAATCCATCACCTGACGTGGCACAAGTTGCTTGAATATACCAAGGTCTTTGGCGAATGGAATGTAAGCCTAGCTTTTCTGTAATTTCTGCAGCATTCATTGCATTTGGTAAATCTTGTTTGTTCGCAAACACAAGTAATAAAGCATCTTTCAATTCATCCTCTCCTAACATTTGTTGTAATTCTTCTCTTGCTTCTGATATACGATCCCTATCGTTTGAATCAATCACAAATATAATTCCTTGTGTGTTTTGAAAATAATATCTCCATAATGGTCTAATTTTATCTTGACCACCAACATCCCAAACTGTAAAAGCAATGTTTTTGTATTCAACGGTTTCAACGTTAAATCCAATGGTGGGGATCGTAGTAACTATTTCACCTAATTTTAACTTATATAAAATTGTGGTTTTACCAGCGGCATCTAATCCAACCATTAATATTCTCATTTCTTGACGGCCAAAAAGACCTGAAAATAGCTTAGAGATTGAGCCACCCATAGTTATGTATATGTTTTTGTATAACACAGATTATTATTGACTTAGTTAGGATTTTGATCTCTAATATCCTTTAAACGATTAATTGTAAATCTGATTTTTTTATAAAATTGTCAAATTCGCCTGATCTCGAGATTCCGCTAACTTTTTAGGGGGATATCAATACAGGTAATTACTTTTTTTTATTATTATTACTGCAATTTGTGCTACAATCGTGTACACTTCGACTTAAGTAATCGACGTGCTTTCCGTTTTTACATATGTATCGACCAAGAGTATAGCCGTTGTTTTTCAACGTATTTCTTACTCTGTTTAACTTGTTATAGATCGATTTTAAAGTAACATGAAAATATACACCACCGTACACCATTTATTGATTGTGGGAAATGTGCACGACTTGTACATTTTTATAAACATAAATAATGATTAAAATGAGAATTAAATTAGCCGCTGCTATCAGTGTTGATAAATAAATCGAAAAGATAGTGGCTAAACATATCTAGCAAGTCTGAAAAATAGTAACAATGCTGCACATACTATCCATCAGCACAATCGTACCTTCAAAAAACTATAATGCTCCTTCCAACACTGTCGATAGAGTCAAACTAGAGTTCAACGTTGATGAAACAAATTCATTACAACCTGATGAATACAAAACATACATCAACAAATTTAAAACTGCCATCTTTGAATATGATAACAAACACTATGTGCTTGTGAAAGATTTGGCTGAGCTATGTAACTATCCATCATCTTATCAATTGATCAATAAAATAGTTCGTCAAACCAAACGTAATAAAAGAGATTTCTTAAAAATAACCACTACCTCATTAAATGAATCATTATTATCAAGCAAACTAATCAATGATCAACAAGCAAAATCAAAACTATTCTACATTTCTTTATCATTCCTTTATAATAGTGTTGGTAATAAAAGTGTAATTATAGATGATTCAAATTTTGAAGTTGAAGTATCAAAACCAAAAAGAAATGAATTTGAAAATAAACAACCTTCATCAGTTGATACAATTGAAGAAAAAATTCTTATAAGCCAAGTTTTCCCACAATATGGGTTAGTTGATTCCACGTTACCATTAAACCATGCTACGTTCAATACATTGAATAATATAACCAAATTAAATTATTATAAACTTCATGGAATTTTCAGTCAAATATTAGGACGGTCATTAACTGCAACAGAAAGAGAATTACTTTATAAAGAAAATGATTACTCTGACATTGAAATTTCTGAGGAAAGAAATGAAAATGAAGATATGAAAGGTAATGAAGAAGAAGGAGAAAAAGATAAAAAAATAAGAAAATTCAAACCAATTAAGAAACCAAAGAAGAACATTACAAATGTTGATCCAAATTCAATAGATTTAACAGAATCAATTTTACCGGGTCAAGGATTGATACAAGAATTTAGTATTAATCATATTTGTAAAGTGCCTAATTATTTTATAACCACTAACCATATGAATGCGGCACAAACACATGCAATAACTAATTATAAGAAACCAGCATCAAGTTCATTTTTATTTAATGAAAATATTAAAATGTCAAGAAATATTCAACAATTAGTTTTCAATAATGATAATGATAGTTATCATCATTCAAAATATTATTATTTTAAAAGTTATAGAGGACCAGGAAGTGGGAATTATAAAGATGCAGCACTTGTTAATAGAATTAATAAAATTCATGTTGTATCAAATTCAAGTAAAATCAAAGGAGGAAATCATAAACCAATAAGTAAGACACAAAAATCTATTAAAAAAAGGTATAATAATAATTTAAAAGGATTAATTCATGAATTTTTCACCAAAGATAATGTTGATCTTGTACTTGATAAACAAAGAAGATATACTGAAGATTATCATAATATTGAAATGTTACATAATAATTTACAATTCAATTTATTGATAAATACATATAGAGATATATCAAAGGATACATGGGAAAATTATTATAAATTTAAAATGATTGATTTTGAACAATATAATGAAATTCAAAGAAATAAATTAAAAGAAATTAAAAAGAAGGAATTAATTTTAAAACATCAACAACAACAAAATGAAGATAAATCAATCATAATACCACCATCACAAGAATTAACAGATTTATATAAACCAAATTTATCTGATAGATTTGTCGAACCAAATAATTATTCAGAAATTTTAAATAAATTACCTGTTGAATTTAGAGAAACACAAATGAAAGAAAATAATGATTATGAAATGGAAGATAATAATTTTAAATTTAATAATATACCTATATTAAAACGACCAATTTATAATTCAATAACAATATCAGAACTGAATAAATCAGAATTTTTAAATAAAGTTGAAGTTGTTAAATTACCAAATGCAAATTCAGTTGGATGGGATAATTTTAAAAAATATAAAAATTAAATATGAAGGAGGGAATATGAAGGAGGGAATATGAAGGAGGGCACATGAATAAGGGGTTAATAATTGACGATTAAGTTTCACATTACTATAATATCAACCTTATTTCAAAGAATTTTCAAATTTTATTTTGTTTAATATAAAAGTACAACATAGTTGGATATTTTTTAATATATAAGTATAACGCACACCCACTTTGTTAATATATAAACACAACTCAAGTGTCACGTTAAGTTAATATTATTGTAGACTTTAGACGAACAACAATAGTAAGCAAGTGTCCATTCATATAGATGATTGAATGAACTAATCAGGGATATATATTTGATTATATCAAAGAATCAACAATGAATCTATTCATGAGATACAAGCTTAACAATTAAAACATAGTGATACAATTTGCAAGCTTGATAATGGAAACTTACCGATAAAATTCATAGTGAAATCAATATTAATTTAACATTCGAGGGTTGATATTAACAACGTAATACTTTTTTTGAAAAATTCAAGACAATGATTATATGAAGCCTCATTTATACGTTTATTTGGTATATTTTTACATTCAGCTGAGATACGTTAGTTTCAAACAATTCGTGTTTTCTTAACTAAACATGATATTTATTGACACTTTTCCCAATGATGTTCAATATACATTAAACTATGAGAAACAAAGTGATATATTTTTGAAGGGTAGGGTTTTAAAATATTTTTACAAAACCAAGTCAGTATTATTAAGAAATTTTTTAATTGAAAAAATGATCATTAAATAAAGAAAGACTAGCTAAAAGTTTGAAATAAATCGTGTGGTAAGACTGTAATAATAATACATTGTATGATTAGTGATCTGTATTGAATGCTTCAATTGGTGCTTCTATGTTGTAAGAATCTTGATTAGACTACAATTGTTTCTTGTAATGTCTGTTTGATATAACGTAGTTCCTGCTCCAATACCGTAACTTCGTGATACATTCGCAACAAATTTGCCATGCCATTCTGTTTCTTTACCTGAGCTATTTGCTGACGTATTAGGTCCATTTTTAAGTTGGTATATTCAAACATATCCCGAGCCATTTCATTAAACATATCCAATTCCTCAATCGATCTTTCTATCTTTGGTCGTACATCAGCATTTGTCATACTATTATTATTATTGTTATTATTATTATTGTTATTATTATTGTTATTGTTATTAATTTGCTGACGTCTTTTAATCATCAACCATTCGTATCCTGCTATAACGAATAACATAAGTACGGGGGGAATTAAAACACAATCAAATGTCAGGTTTTTTGTGACCGCCATAAAAATAGATTCGAAAAGCGGTAAAACAACCAATAGAAAAGATAATATTTGTATTATCCTTTTTTTTTTCGAAGTAGCATAATATAAGCGATCCTCTTTCTTTGTTTGCAATCTGAAAAATATATACCCTGAAAGTGCAGCACCCCCTGATAAAAAACACACTGCTAATGATATGGCTGCGTCTTTCCGATTGCCAAAATTTCTATCGAGAAGATTACCTACCAAATTCCTATCGAACAAAGAGGATGCCAAATTTCTATCGAGCAAAGAGGATACCAAATTCCTATCGAACAAAGAGGATATCAAATCCTTTGAACAAGAATACCAATGCCAACAATCAAACTTGTTCCAAATATGAGCTGAATTATTTGGCTGCGCGTCAGATTCTGGTGGAGACAGACTAATGACAGGTGAGTCGGCGGTTAATTGTGATAGATAATAATTAAAATAATATTGATTTTCCTTATTTTCTTTCATCTCTTCAGAGTCAATTAAAGTTGTCGGTGGATTATTTGTATCATGTGAGCAGGTACCGGTGTAAGTTGATGAATTATTAGTGACCCAAGATCTAATTTGATTTACTCTATCTTGTGTAAATAGGGTACTTGTTATACAGTGGGCAGTTAACAAAATTGAAATAAACGTCAGAATGAAAAGCATTAAACGATGAGCCATTGATGAGTTTAAGAACATCATCTTGGTGGTTTGCCCTGTAGTAAGTTATCTCTGTAAATGAATTCACCAAAAAACAGATGAATATAAGTTTTAATTGCAACACAAAAAAATCCCAAAAATTTAAATAAAGGAAAAAGGAACCACAAGTGTGTGCCCTGTGTGCACACCTTTACCGCAATAAGTTTACAAACACGAAGATACACTATTGTTATATAGATCAACCCAATTATAAACTGACTTTAACCAGTATATTTTCATGTAGATTAGCATAGTATAATATAATATAATATAATATAATATGAAATCATCATAGCAAACTACCACTTCCCACTGAGAAGTCACTGAATCATATATATCCTTACACCGATATAAATAATACCATGATAAGGATATCGTATTTCGTTTAGTAAAATGTAAGATTTATATTTTAGATAACTATATTTACGGACGTACTGGTTCGAACATTCATAATCAATTATAAATTTATTAATTCTTTTGTTATATAATAATAAAATGTATTATTTAAAGTAGTAAATTAATAGTTGATATTCGATTGTCATAATTCTTTAATTCTAAGTCAATCATAAAATAAATATTTTACTCATGAAGTTATTAATTATATAAAGTATTGTCAATAATATAATAATAATAGTAATGTAATTACAATCATCATTAATTTAATATAAATTTAATATATATTTAGTATAAATTCAATATATATATTTCACGGTAATATCAATCATCATAATCAAAGGTTATCGAAATAATGAAATGTCTTTTTCATGATAATCAAAGGTTATCGAAATAATGAAATGTCTTTTTCATGATAATCAATTATCATTATTACTCATCTTTATAAATTTCAAAATTTAATTTATTATTCTTATTTTTCATCATGTTCAAAGGTATTATCAAAATAATCAATAATCAATAATCAATAATCAATAATCAATAATCAATAATCAATAATCAATAATCAATAATCAATAATCAATAATCAATAATCAATAATCAATAATCAATAATCATTACTATTCTTATTCTTATTCTTATTTTCATTTTTCATCATTAAAAATTTTAAAATTTAATTTATTATTTTTATTTATTTTTGAATCAATCATAAATTCATTTAAATTTTTACTTATAAATTTTTTATTCATTTTATTATAATCAATTTTATTATCCCAATTATCCCAACCTTCACCATCTTTCTTATCCCAACCTTCAATATCATTCGAGTTTAAGTTTAAGTTTGAGTTTGAGTTTGAGTTTGAGTTTGAGTTTGAGTTTGAGTTTGAGTTTGAGTTTGATACTGATTTTAAATTTATTGGTAAATTTGATGTTGTCGTTGACTTGGTCTTTGATTTTGATTTTGTGGGTGATGATGATGATGATAATTTATTATTCCTCATTGATTTATCATTAATTTGATTTATAATTGAATATTTTGAATTAATTGGTGTATTATTAATTGAATTTGATGATATTTGATCGGTTGTTTGATTTAAATTAAATAAATTAATTGATGATGATGATGATGGTGAATTAAATGAATTAAATGGTGAATTTATATTAAACTGTAAATTTGAATTAATTTTATTAAATGGTGATGAAGTCTTACTTGAATTTAAATTATTAAATGGTGATGAAATTGATATTGCTTGTGATTTTGACGTTGAATTTGATTTTGAATTTGTAAATGGTGATGAAGTTGATGCAGGTTTTGATCTTGGAGTTGTACCGGGTAAATTAGTTAATGAAGTAATTGATTGAATATCATTTAAATCATTATCATTCCCTTTATCAATCGTATCCCTTTCATTATCCCTATCATTGGTAAAAATCAATTTTTTGGGTTTAATTTTTCTTTCATTATTTGTTAATTGTCTTATTAATCTTTCACCAGTTTTATGATTTATAAATTCAGCTTGAGTTGAATAATCAATATTTTTTTTATTATCAATTGAAATTCCAAATGGATTAAAATTTGAATATTTATCAGTGTTAGTGTTTGTATTATCAGTGGTTGTGTTTGTATTATCAGTGGTTGTGTTTGTATTATCAGTGGTTGTGTTTGTATTATCAGTGGTTGTGATTGTATCAGGCTTTTCCTCAATAAATGGATTGGATATCAACTTCTTATAATTTAAATTATTCTTTAAATTTAATATTTTAATAATTTCATCATCATCTTCAATATTTGAATATATTGATTCATGATTATTGTTACCATACCATTGATTGATTAATTCATCATTTATAATGTTTTTCGGTGGAGTGTTGGGGACATTGATTGGATTGGGAGTATCGGGGAATCTACATGATGATGAAGGTATTGGGGCCGGTGGTGGTGTTGATAATTTAGAGGAATGTATATGAAATGATGGAGATGTATCTGAATCATTAGATGTATGTGTTGGATTAGATTTATTTGTTGATGTATGTATTGATGGAGATGAATGAGATGTATGTGAAAACTTAGATGAATGTTTATTAGATGACTGTATTGATGGAGATGATTGTAATTTTGAAGGAGATGAATGAGAAGACATAGATGATTCAATTAATTGATTATCATTAGAACCAGCTAATGCTATTAAACTTTGATTAATTGATTTTTTAGGTAAATCATAAGATGAAGTTGAAGGAGAAGTTGAAGGGGATGTTAAATGAGGAGAAATAGTCTTTGATTCTTTCTTTCTACCTGAACCAATGGTCAGAGGAGTAGGTAGAAACATACCAAAAGAAAACATATTATTATTAGTTGAATTTAAATTTTTTGGAGTATATGAAGTATCGGGTATTAAATCTTTTGATACTTTTTTAGTGGCGATTGATTTTGGAGTTTTATAAGGTAATGAATGATGAGTTGAAGTATTATGATCAGGAGTAGAGGGAGATTTATGACGTTTATTGGGACAACAATGAGATGAAACTCTTTTGGAAGGAATAGATAAATGAGTGGTTGATGAAGATAGATGAGGGTTGGAAGAGTTAATAGATGAATGAATATATGGCTTATGAGGAGGAGGAGTGATTGGATGATTGGAAGACATTTATGGAATAGAAATAGGATTGAATTAAAATAGAATTAGGAAATAAATAGATGAGACGCAATGCAGTATTAGACGATAGTGGAATAACAATAATGTAATAAGGAGATAATGTAACGGTGAATGTGGTGTAGTGTAATGTAAGAATAGAATATAGCACAGACAGAATAGCACAGACAGAACAGACAGAACAGATGGAATAGCACAGACGGAGTAGGACAGATGAATATGAATATGGATATTAGAGGTGTAAGTGGAATAAACAGGATTAATAAGTAGATGGCGTTTTGGATTGAATTATATTATATTGAAATAAATGAGACAAAAAGACAAAAAGACAAAAGATATTTGTTAGTGTAATCTTGTTGTAATCTCACTGTACTCTATATTCTAGTAGTGTATAGTATAGTATATTATAGTGTATAGTATAGTATAGTATAGTATAGTATGTTATATTATGTTATATTATAGTATGTTATATTATGTTATATATAATAGTATATTCGTATTAGTGTTAGTAGTCTTAGTTTATAGTTTATCGTAGAGAGTAGAGTAGATTACAGTATATTATATTATAGTAGAGTGTGTTGTGGTGTACGGATGCAGTGATAAATGGCTGGTTGGCAGCTAACCTGCACTATCCCCCCCCCCCCCCCCACTCCAACCTGCATTTGCACACAACACAGAAAAGAAAAGAAAAGAAAAGAAAAGAAAAAGCGTGTTTTTGTATCTTTGCAGGTTGGATCCACAACGACAATACTATAATATAATATACTGTACCATAATATACCATAAGACTATACTCTACTATAATACAGGTCATGCCATGCTATCACCATATGCTACAGCCATACACCACCACCACCACCAACACCATACTATAATACCATAATATAATATACTATAATATAATATACTAATATACTAATATACTAATATACTAATACATCATAATACTACAAATCTACGCGTTTCTCGATTGTGCTGTTTTCTATTTGACATTTGACATTTGATATTGATCCATCAATTACTATTTACTATTTACTATTGTGGGCGCTATAATCTCACTCTACTCTACTCTATATTCACTATACTTCATCTGGTCTTGCTACTGATCAACTCATCCATCTTCATCCATCCATTAACTTATCCATCTTCATCCATCTTCAACTCATATATCCACATCCGCCCTCTCCCACCATGTCATTTGCGGATAATTTTTGGAGTATTGATTATAATTCAAGTTTCAAACTTCTCTTTCATGAACTATATCTTGGTATTGATGAAAATAATGATTACCTAAATCTTTTCTCCAAAAGAATGGAACTGGAACTCATTTACGGTACTCAATTAAATTCAATCATTGATTTAAAACCATCAAATAAAAGATATCAAAATGATGATTATGTTTCTTCTGTTAAAAATGCTTACCTTAAAATGAATGAAAATTTTAATAAACAACTGGAGTTTCATTTACAAGTTGCTTCCAATATAAAATTATTAGTATTACATCCTTTTTCAAAATGGTGTAAAGAACATAAACAAAGAGTTGAATATTCCGAATCAATTATAAATGAAAAATATAAAAATTTTAATCAGGGTAAATTAAATTTAGAAAAAATTCAGAAAAAATATTTTAATAAATGTAGATTATTAGAAGAATTTAAATCTCATTATACTGATCAAGAATTAATTGATGAATTAAATGATTTAAAATTTGCATCAACAATTGATTCTAATAGTTCAACCAACCCTGAATCAAATAATAGTGATGATGATTCAACCATCGATGAAGAAAATAATCAAACTTATAAATTGGGTAATGTAACTTTCGATTATAAAACTGTTCAATCTTTACTCCTTGATATATTATCAAATATCCCTCTCCTTAATCATAAAGTTCCAATCTTGGGTACTTATAATAATGTTTCTACCGGTTCAAGTATTACTCAATGGTTATTAGATAATATGACTGAATTTAACGGTAATTTAAATAAAGCGGAAGTATTCGGTCAAGATCTTATAAATAATGGTTTTATTAGATTAATTGGTTCAATGAGTGGTGGTAAAAATTTTATAAATAGTTCACAATTTTATTATCAATGGAAACCAATTGTTTTCAAAATGACAAATTATCAACAAAAATCAGAAATTGATTCATCCATTGATAATTCTGTCAATAAGAATAAATCAAATTTGGTGGATTATTTTGAAGATATGAAACAAGCAATGGGGGTTAATTATATTGATTATAAAGATAAATCTCAATTATCAAAATTAATGAATGATATTAACCTAATTGATTCAAAATATTTTAAAACAACGGTTGAAATTGATAAATTAAGATGTGAATTTGAAGAATTAGTTATGGATCACCTTACATTTATGGAAAAATGTGAATTAGATAGATTAAAAGCCATTAAAAAAGTTACCTTTGATTTCTTGTCGTCATTCACCAATAAAATTAATTCAATGAAATTAATGTGTGATGAATTATTAATTCTTGAAGAAACTATTAACCCCACCAATGATTTAAAATTCCTTATTGAAAATTATCAAACGGGTAAATTTAATCCTCAAGTTATTCTATATGATAATTATTATAATTCAAATATAAATCAAACTTTTGGTGTTTCCCTAAATGTTAAATCAAGATTAGATAAAAAAGTGGTACCCATAATTATTCAATGTATTTTATCTCATTTAGATACAATTTATCCTGATTTAATTAATGATGAAGAGAGAATTAATTTATGGATAAAACCATGTCATCTTACAAACATTCATCAATTAAGATTTCAATTAAATGATTTAATTGATTCACTGAAAATTATGGATATTTTAATCAAAAATCATCCAATTATTATAACCAACGTTTTAAAACTTTATTTTATGGAATTACCCGATTCAATTATACCTCATAATTATTATGATTTAATTAAATCAATTTATATTAATTATGCTCCATCAACTACCCCCAATGATTCAAATTCATCAATCAATGATTCAAGAATTAATGGATTACAAAATGTTTTGTTAGATTTACCAAAATGTAATTTAGCCACATTAGATGCATTATTAACTCATTTAAAAAGATTAATTGAAATAATTGGTTCAAAAAATTTGGATTTGGCTAAAAAATTTCAATTATCATTATCAAAAGAATTTGGAAATATTTTATTGAAACCAAAAATTGATCAATTGAATATTGATGGTGGCAATGCCAATGGTGGCAATGATAAACATCAAATGATTTTCATGAATGATTTGTTCGAGTATAAAGATGTTATATTTAAAGAATTGAGAAGACATAATTCAACTAAAAATGGTGAATTATCTTCAAATAATTCAATTAATAGAAAGAAGTCAACCTCATCGTCATCAGCACCACTGGTACCACCACAAACTTCAGCACCAACATCAATTAATAATAAATCAAAATCAAGATTAGAATCAAAATTGAAAAATGCCGTTAAAAATTCAAATTATTCATCTTCCTCCCCTTCTTCATTAACCAAAGATTCAATTAATGATGATGAAATTTCTCATGATCAAGAAATAATTCAAAATCAACCAAATGATCAAAATTTATCATTTCATTCATCAACCATGGAAAAATTAGAAGAACCACTTCAAACAATTTCAACACCAAAAATTAAAAGAACAAGTTCTACCGTATTACCTGAACCCCCGGCCACTCCACCACCTCATTCACCCACGAAAAAATCAAACCCCGGTTCTGGATCTTTGAAAAGATCAACATCTCCAAATAAAAAGAAAAATTTAATAAATTCAAATTTACATGAATCATCACCAAGTGAAAAAAAAACCGAGAGGGAGAGTGATAAGAAGAGGGATAATGATAAAGAAAAGGAAAAGGAAAAGGAAAAAGAAAATAATAAAGAAAATATGAGAAATTCACATAATATTGTAAGTTCAAAACCAATGAAGAAAGATATTATTTATAATAATAGCAATAATTCGAATAATTCATTAAATGATAATCAATCACCACCAAAATTTTTAAATAATTTAGGTAGGAAAACTTCAGTTAAAGATTTAACAAACAAGTTTAATCAATCTCCAAATTCATCATCATCACCACCAAATCTTCCAATTAAAGAAGGAAATTTAAAAATTAATAAAAATAATAAGAAAAATGGAAATGGAAATGGAAATGGAAATGGAAATAAAAATTTGAAAAGTTCTGGTAAATCTGATGATGATGCTATTGTGGTTGAATAAGAAAGAAAAGAAAAGAAATTATCACATCTCTTTTTGACTATGATTCCCTTTTAGTTATCCCACCTCTATATGACTATATGATACCCTTTAAAACTATATATTTTTACAGATTTTAATGTACTTTTGATTTTTATTACTTCAACACTAAAACCAAACCCAAGCTACACTATCAAAAGAAAAAGTTAAGGGAAGCTTTTTTCAATGAAATATATCCTTTCTTCTTCAACAATTAGCACCCAATCTTGAACTACAACATCAGAAGAAAAAGTTAAGGGAAGCTTAAGCTTATACCAATGGGTCATTATTAATTCAATTTATATGTAGTCACACAAATCAATATTTCATATATGACTTAAATTTATAGATATCAATATAAACGTGTAGTAAACAAATATTAAAGGTTTTATTCAAACCATGTATTTTAAACGATAATAAATATTGTTATAAATTTTTAACCTGATGGAGTAAATAATCAGCCTATAAAATAATAATAATATTGTAAGCATATTGGCTGCGTATTTTGTCATGCTTTCGCAGCTCTTCTGCTCCATCTGTTTTTGATCCTTATGTTAACACTCACTACAAGTTGTTCTAATATTAATGGGGGGTATCATAATAGATTTGTCCTTCTCCCCTGAATGATCAGTATAGTGTACGTGAGTTTTTTATGACTAGTTTATTAGATGTAATTACTAAACTCGGATAATTGATAATAATTAAATTGAAGCTAATTCTGTTTAAGTTTGATTTTATTAAGATGACAGATTCTCTACATCTTTACAAATTATTATTTCACATACTCTTTTGTTTCCTTTACTGATGATCCTTTTCCAATTCAAGGATTTCTGATTACTCCGTTTTTCTTTTACGTAAGGTGTTTTAAGAATTTTTCACCCTGTCTTTCATAGTTATATTTTATAATGATAAAAGATCCGTACACCATAAATACAATCAGCGGAATTAAAATATTCCGTTACTTATCAAATTACATTTTTTGAATGCAATTTATTAATTCCACGATTGATTACTTTCAAAAAATCTATCTTGTACGAAATTCTTTGAAAATGAAATATCAACGATAAGATTAACTTTAAGTAATGAAAAAATTGATCGAAATTTTAAATTTCGTTAAAATTAATAACGTAATTAAATTACCTCAACGAAACTCAATTTTGAAACCCCAATTCAACAACACCAATGAATTTAAAAAAGTATTGTTGTTATCAGTTGGTATATCTTTTATTGGTACAACATTATTCCTGTTTAATTACCCCAACTTAATCCATCTTGATTCAAGTATACCTACCCCACCAAATATACCTACCCCACCAATTAAAAAAATCACCGTTGAACAGGTTAAAAATCATAATAATGATAAAGATGGTATTTGGGTAGTTATAAACGGAGAAGTTTATGATTTAACTAATTTTCAAACAAAACATCCTGGTGGCTTAAAAATCATACGTTATTATGCCGGACAAAATGCAAGTTTAATTTTTAATAAATTTCATTCAAATGATATTATAAGTAAAATGTTATCACCTGAAAATCATCTCGGTTCATTAATGGGTGAAATGAACCCCAGTCCTGATATCACTGAAATTGATGATGATGAAGTTGATCGCTTGATGAAAATTAAAAATAAACCTTCATTATCTAAAATTTATAATTTATCTGATTTTGAATATGTTGCCAAACATATTTTATCTAAAAGTACTTGGGCTTATTATAGTGGTGGATCAGATGATGAAATAACATTAAGAGAAAATCATAATGCATTTGGTAGAATTTATTTTAATCCTAAAATTCTTGTCAAAGTTGAAAATATTGATATTTCTACTAAATTCTTGGGTAATGAAACTTCAGCTCCATTTTATGTCTCTGCAGCTGCTCAGGCTAAATTAGGTCATGAACAAGGTGAATTAAGTATTGCAAAAGGTTGTGGGCGTGAAGGTATAATTCAAATGATATCAACTTCAGCTTCTTATTCATTGAAAGAAATTCTTAATGTAGCTAAACAAGGTCAAACCCAATGGTTTCAATTATATACAGATGAGGATAAATCAAAATCGTTAAACCTTATAAAATACTGTGAAAGTAAAGGTGTTGGTGCAATTGCAATTACTGTAGATACTCCTGTTATAGGAAGAAGAGAAAAGGATTTAAAATTGAGATTTTTCGATGATTCTCAAGATTATGATGATGCTGATGATGATGACTTGAAAATTTTCAAGCCTGATTTTACTGATGATCTAATCTATGCAGAATTACCTAGTTTAACTTGGGAAGATGTTGATGATTTTAAAAAATCAACCAATTTACCAATAATTTTGAAAGGTGTTCAACGAGTTGAGGATGTTTTACTTGCAATTGAGCATAATTTTGATGCTGTTATTTTATCAAATCATGGTGGGAGACAGTTAGACTATTCTAAAGCTCCAATTGAAGTATTATCGGAAGTGATGCCAATCTTAAAGCAAAAGAAAATTGATGATAAAATAGAAATTTATATCGATGGGGGAATTCGTCGTGGAACAGATATAATTAAAGCTTTATGCTTAGGTGCAAAAGGTGTAGGTTTAGGAAGACCTTTTTTGTACGCTAATTCAACTCATGGTGAAAAAGGTGTAATCAAGGCCATTCAATTATTAAAAGATGAAATGATCCTTGATATGAAATTACTTGGAGTGTCAAAATTAAGTGAACTTACTCCTGATTTATTGGATTTGAGAAATATTCACTTAAGGCACAATCCGACTGATATGTTATATGAAGCTGGATATGAGCCCTTGACACCACCTAGATTCAAGGATCAATAACTAGATTTTGTATATAAAGTATATCACTGGTGCTCTTTGGTCTAAGCTGAGCTTAATTTTTACTCTATATATATAAACTAGATCGCTTCTGATGATTGACGTAATAATTTTTGTAATATTTACGAGCTATAGTGAAAATGAACGATTTATCTCTAAAATTTTTTTGCATCCAATGAAAAATCACGACTTTATGCTATAGTAAGATACTTTAAAATAAACTTACGATTCAAAAAAAAAAGACATCTGAATTGTAGGAGTCCAGACTTACGGTAGGTATTTAACCAGCTTTTTTCTTGATTCACTTAATAAGTATTGGTGATTTTAGTAATAATATAAAAAAATAAAAGGTCGTACCCGGATTCGAACTGGGGTTAGCTGGAAGGTTGTGATAACGAATTTTATCAAAACCAGCTGTGATAACCACTACACTATACAACCTTAATTTACGTTTAATCAACAGCAGTATGGATATGAACTATTCAAGTATTAGAGAAAATTTTGGTTGTTTCGCCAGGTCCTTTGTTAGTCGATGCAGCAAATAATATTCTTCAAAGAGGAAAAATTGCTAAGAACATGACTCATGTTTTGATGATTATGATACCAAAAAGGGGTAAAACTTCCTACAATGTG
>JANIJN010000073.1:0-46002 GCA_030557975.1 Soucietia sequanensis | reverse complement strand
TTAAATCAACGTCACCCCTGCATATAACACAAAATTAGCAGCTATCTGTAGTAATAAGACTTACACTATCTATAAAGCATCTTAAACAACCTTCTAGTCATAAGAAATGTCAAATAGTACGTTTAGCTTGCTTTTCATGATAAAAAAAAACGTTCATAAGAACAAGTAGTGGTACTTAGCAAATCATGAATAACAAAAGCTAGATAAATTGTCATATTTTGACAGTAATTGACATTAATTAACAAAATTAAAGAAAAACATGAATATACCGTGAAAATGATTATAGTGGTGTACTTCAAAATGACTATAAAAACAC
Organism: Soucietia sequanensis; assembly: GCA_030557975.1. Lineage (NCBI taxonomy): Eukaryota > Fungi > Ascomycota > Pichiomycetes > Serinales > Metschnikowiaceae > Soucietia > Soucietia sequanensis. Next base: position 45,686 of record JANIJN010000073.1, on the reverse strand, counting down.
TACAGACTGTAGAAAGTAAATACAAACTATATAAATAAAATAAAAACTAAAGAAAAGCGATAAGTGTGAGTTATAGTAAATCAACAAGCAAACCATTGATTGTTGACCAACTAGACTGACGACTAAAAACAAAAAACAAGAAGCATTAATAGAGTAAAGAAACAGCAAGAGAGAATATAACAAGTGAATAATAATCAACAAAACCTTTTTCAAAAAAGGGTGAAAACTATGAACGAATGAACTCAAGCAAACCGATAAACTAATCAACTAATTAATGAACAATTTCAATGAACAACAAAATCAAATCAGCAATTTAAAAACTCTAATCAACTAATCAACAACTCAAGTAATTAACTAATCAACAATCAACAAATTAACTTTTAACTAACCAACAATCAAGAAAAAAAAAAAAAAATAAAAACAAAAACAAAACAACTAATAAACAATTTAACAAACTAAGTAATCAAGTAATCAAGTAATCAAGTAATCAATTAGCCAACTAATCAATTAATCAACTAACCAACAATTAAAACATTTAAAAAATAAAAAAACAAATGAACAATTCAACATTTCAACAATTTAACATTCAACAATTTAACAATTTAATAATTTAACAACAAAACAACAATTTAACGATTGAACTAATACACATTTAACAAAACAACAAATGAACAATTTAACAATGTGCCTCATGAAAAAAACAACAATTTAACAAATGCACAATTCACAAATGAATAAAACAACAAATCAACAATTTAACAAAACAACTAATGAACGAGTAACAATCATAAATGTAAAAACCCACTAACAAAGTATCTTCAGCATCAACAGCAAAAACAAATAACAGAAAACAGAAGCCAAAATCAAAATGCAAAAACAAAATAGTTTTATTTCACAAAATCAAATGCAAAAACGAAATAAATATTTGACAAAAAATCAAAAAATAAATGCAAAATAATTTGATTTTTAAAATGTCAAATATCTCGAAAACTTTTTTTTGAAGAAATTAAGGTGTAGCACAGTTCAAATCTTATTTCTCACTAACAAATTTACAGCAATATCATTTGAAAAAGTGTCAAAAAAAGTTAACTACTTGCACTCCATAATAAACTATCGTAAACTGTAATAATAGCAGGCTCTATTTTTACATGATAATCGTAGCTTTCTGACTAACTCTGGGGTATATTGCTGCATATGATAATTTAAATATATAAATTTACAAAACTATGGATGACCTTAACGACAGCCATGCTGGTCTGTTCATCGACATTGTATACTGAAAAGTAGTCCATTCACGCACTTAACATTTATGTATGTCTTGGTTGAATTTTGTCTAAGCATTCCCGAGAAAATGACTGATAAGAGTGTAATTATGACTATGTCTGACTAGAATAAACCTGACACCAACAGATCAACTAGCTTATGAATGAATTTAACATCATTAGATTCTTCAATAAATTCTCGTCATTTCCCTATGTGTTGAATTAACATTATGTCAAAAAATCATATAGTGTGATATTACTTGATCTGCCAAAATCAAAAAAACATAATGTAAATTTGAAAAAAAAAGATTGACCTGTTAAGACGTGAACACGAAGTAGACGTTGACATGATGTGGATGATTCAATTTGAGATCTTCAACATAAGCATTTTCGTTAAAAAATGATAACTTGAAAAAAGTTTAAAAATCGGTAATAAAAATCCCACAACAGCAGTTCTGGTACACCCTCGCTGTATCTAGCATGAGTCGATTCTTTGAAACTTTCTCATCGTTTCTCTATTCTTTGTACATGTGTTGAATTAATATTTTGTCGTAAATTAAATTGATTTAAAATATAGTGATTTGATTTTATTATTTATCAAAGTTGTTCATTGATCTAATTGAGTTCACCCAAACAGATCAACTAATAGACTGAAGTAAGTATCATAGTTCGATTCTACGAGCGTTTCCCTTCATTTTCTTATCCTTTATAAGACAACACATGGTCATTTTATATTACTTCAGCCTTTATATGAAGCCGAAGTACAAATCTAAATGTTCCGGTATGACGCGTTTTTGTAAATAAATTGTCTAAAATAATTTACTCGAAAAAGTTTAATACTATAACTTCTTTCATCAAAACTAGCCATGTCACAAGGTGATTTAGTTGACGCAGAAGAACTCAGAACCGTTCTTGAAAAGAATGATTATCACCTCGTTGAGACAATTGATCTACGTATTTGGAGACGTGGTAGAAAATTAATTAATACCTTGAAACAAGACTTTTATAGAGAATTTGAACCCGAGCTCTTCGATATCATTAGTTCCGAAAATGGTTATAAAACAAGACTCATTAATTATATGAATGACATGCTCACTTTAGATGGTAAAAGGCTATGTACTAAAGATAAATCGACTGCAACTTGTTTGTCATATGAAACGCCAATCTGTAATTTAGACTTGGAAGATTTTTATAAATGCAGCGCTTGCGCAAAGTTTTTCGTTCACGCTGACACATTTAGGCGTCATAATGTGAAAGTTCATCAAAATATTTCATGTAAAGAGGGCGTTCAAGGTTATACAATAAAAGCTGGACAGCAAGTGAATTGCATAATACTTCTGCTTCCAAAAGTTGAATTAAAACAACAAGTTGAATTCAAAAATGCATTGATCGAAATCAGTAAAGGAGAATGCTTTCTTGCAAAGTGTAGTGATCACAAAGGTATGTCGGAAATGTTTGGTATGGATGATGAAACAATAGTCACCGATTTGAGAAACTCATACGTAAAAGAAAATCTTTGTAAAAAATGTTACGTACCTATCGAATTTCTCCCATTAGAGCATACATTTGATGACTGTCAGCTTCAGCCTATATGTGATGCTATATTATTTCTTATCCTTTCAATAGGTTTTTCCCGAAAGAATTTGAGTGATCCATTAAGTGTTAGAGAACTGATGGGCCAAAAAATAATTGATTTCGCCAATGACAAGCGATTGCTGAATGCTTTTGAAAATGAAATTAAAAACATGCACCGAATCGACGTTGAGCCAAAACCTCAAAAAAGTTCAAATCACGTAAAACTAAAAGTTGAATCTACATTGTCGAAAGCAGCATTGTCTGGGTATCTTTTGGGATTACCATATATGGAAAGTATACCTAGCGGTATGCCAGGTGTCCTTGCTTACTTACAAGTTGACGCGAGAAACCACTTCGGCCTTCACGTACACGACACAAGTTTACCAAATAGAATCAACGCTGTCTTACAAAGAGGTAAGAGAACTTTAGAAGCAAAAGGTATATGTGACAGTTGTTGGATGAATACATGCGACGGAATCAAATGCTCAAAGCAAGGAATGATAGCGTTATTCATAATAGTATCGATGAAAAATTATCAAATGAGGAGCAATATATTATCTAAACTATATAAAAAGAACTTTAATGTGTACTCAGAAACACAGTTGGTGAAAATACTATTGAATTGGAGACTTGGAGGAGAAATAGGGGATTATTATTATTATGTGCTGGAAGTTATAGACTACATGGCAGCAGGTAATTGGAATTTGGAAACGTTGCCTGATGAGACAGACGATTAACTATGGTAAGTACAGCTTTCCCACTAAGTCTGGGGGAGAGAAATTAAATTTTAAAAAGTGGTTGACATGATTTTCTTAGGCAACTTTACTGAGCACTGTCTGATCAAACAAACGAATGATGACACGGTATAGGTTTCCCTTAAGAACTTAGTCTTGATCTTCACAGGCTCGTGTGTATTCTGGATCACTAATAGTCGAATAGATTTATATATCTATTTCATAAAACGACCTGTGACCTTTGGTTTTTCCTTAAATATGGCTTTGAATTACGAAGTCAGAATGCGGTTAGTAGACTGAGAAAAAGCGAAACTCACAACTAATTGTTGCAACCAATGCGATATCTACACGACTTCAGTATCGTTCATACGATTTCATTTCTTAATGCTAAAAATAAATATATACTCGATTTGAATGTAATTATAAACGCAACATAGAGAGACTATGATCATGACTTATATTAATTTTCTGGTTTCATCATGACATAAAGTGTTCATTGCGTTGGTTGATATATGCTCCAACAACTAACGCGAGTGATATGTAGTTTACATGATAAACTGAAGATTCATATCTTGAGGATGTGAAGAACTTAGTTGAGGCTTTTGAGAGTATTTAGCACTTAATAAAGTTCTCATATTATTTAATAAAGATAAATAGGATTGGTTCGGATTTTCATTCAATGTTCTTATGAAAGACCAACTCATAGCACCTGTACTTTGACCACCCTCAGTCGCGTCTGCACTTGTCTGATCGTCTTTACATCCACTTATCGATATAACATCAGCTGGTGACGCTTTATTCACGATAACTTGTTCACGGTTAACTTTTTTCAGATTGGTCAATTTTTTGGCTAATCCAGTTAATGATGAAATCGCTCCACTCAAGTCACCAGATTCATAACTCATGAATGCTGAAAATGCACCCGTACCTGCATCTTTCAATAAGTTTGGTTCTTTGATTAACCCCTTTGTTGAATATACATAAGGTAAATCCAAGGCAGTACCTGAATGACAGGAGTCATACAAAGCTGTTAGCCTACAACCTTGGGGTAATGGTCTTACCATAATATCATGCATTTCATCATCAATTATATGTCCTGCTTGTTGGAAATCAAGTGGATAAATGACGTCATCATAACCTGATTCTTCATCACCTGTTAAATCTTCCGTCAAGCCTCCATGTCCCGAATAATGAAATACCAAAGAATCATTGGGGTGAGCGTTGTTAACTAGCCATTGCATGGCTCTAATTATATTAGCTTTCGTTGGCATACGATTCATTTCATTTTGATCATCGGTTAGTATAACCATATCATCATACGAATAACCAAAATGTTGATTCAAAAAATTACTCATATTTTTCACATCATTGATACACCCACGAAGTGCATTCGAAGAGCCGATATAATTGATACCAACCAATAATGCTTTTTTTTTACCTGAACAATTAGAATATTGATATGTCATTCCGGTATTCTGACCAAAACTTTGAGGGGCACTCGGTGGAGGACCCGATGGTCTTTGATATTCACGACTTACATTCTGACTAAATTGAGGTGGGGGAGCTGATGGCCTCGAGTATCCTTGAGATTGTTGATTATATTGATTGGGTGGTGGTCCTGGCGGTGGTGCGTAAAGGTCTCTTTGACTGGGTGGTGGTCCTGGAGGTGGAGCGTAAAGGTCTCTTTGACTGGGTGGTGGTCCTGGCGGTGGAGCATAGCCATAATTATACTGATTAGGCCCTGGGTACATCTTATATAAATATATAAAGACAACTAATTTACAAATGTCAAGTCGTTTCCTATATATATATTACTCAACTTCAAATATTTTTCAGTATATTATTTTGAGCCCGCGCACTTTAAATATAAATAACCAAGAAATTTTTAGATGGATATCAGAGACGACAGAAAACATTGAAAATCTATCGCAACGCTCGTTTTATAGCGTTTGTTAAGATCGTCAATTCTTCAGGGCTAGTGATATATTGGGGATAAATATAAATCCAGTATCGAAATGGTCTAATCCAAGCACCTGCATCCACAAACGTTTTTTGGATTTCTTGAACGTTTACAGGGTCTTTCAATTCAACGATACCTATAGCACCTATGACTCTAACATCGGCCACTTTAAGATGATTCTTGAGCGGACCTAGCTCGCGGAAGAGCTGGGTCTCGATATTTTTTACTTGCTGCTCCCAATGTCCTTCTAAAAGGATTGATAAGTTCTCATTTGCTACTGCACAAGCCAATGGACATCCCATATAAGTTTGACCATGCATAAAACAACCAGCTGGACCATCAGAAATTTCCTTTCCAATTTCTCTGGTAGTAATTGTTGCTGAAAGAGTTAAATAGCCACCAGTCAAAGCTTTCCCTAGACAAAGAATATCAGGTACAATACTTGCATGTTCAAATGCAAATAATTTTCCTGTACGACCTAATCCGGTTGCAACCTCATCGAGAATCAATAAAATGTTGTACTCTTTACAAAGTTCACTCGCTCTTTTCAAGAAATGTGGATGATAAACACGTAAACCACCTGCTCCTTGAACGATTGGTTCGAGAACAACACCTGCAATTTGGTTATGGCTTTCTTCAATCAAATTTTTGAATGGGGTAACGTCTAAATATTCAACGAGATCTTCCACGTCTGGCAGCTGACAGTCAAACTTTACCTCGGGTGCTTTACAAAAAATATTTTCAGGTAAAAACCCTTTGTAAATGCTATGCATAGAATTTACTGGATCACAAACTGATAATCCTCCAAAGGCATCGCCGTGATAGCCATGATTGATCGTTAAAAATTTTGTTTTATTTTTGGTCCCTTTGGAGTTATGATACTGTAACGCCATCTTCATTCCAACATCAATGGATATAGAACCAGAATCAGCTAATAAAACACATTCCAAAGTAGGTGGCGTCATTTGAACAAGCTTTTTACATAATTCAATACTTGGTTTATGAGCGATTCCTCCGAACATCACATGAGACATTTTACTAAGTTGATCAGTAGCAGCTTTATTTAATCTAGGATTATTATATCCATGTTGGACACACCACCAACTTGCCATTCCATCAATTACTTTCCTACCATCAGACAAATTTATGAAAACGCCGTTTGCACTATCAACCGGATATACAGCTAAAGGTTTTGTAATTGAGGTATATGGATGCCAAATATGGTCTCTATCAAAGTCCAAGTCTTGTTGGGTTATTAAATCGGACATTTTGGTAGATATATATTAAGATTACTACAAAAAAAGAAAAGCATTTAAATGAAAGTTATTAAAGACTTCATTGGAAAACTTAGACTATTTCTAAAGTGCAAAACCTTGATGAACAATATTAAATTTAGAATTATACTATGTGTGTAGGAAAGGTTGACTCATAGTCATGGTACTAGCTGATTATATGCAATACTCTGGAAACTTACACAAAGATAAAAAAATAGTTAGTGAGGGAAGAGAATGACAAATGTGTTTCATTCGATTAAAGTGTCTCGATATTAGTTGGTGGATCCGGTAAGTCAATAATGAATGAAGTCGTTAATTAATGCAAAAAGTGGCACAACATTACATCAACTCATAAAACACAAGTTTGCCAAAGCAACTGCAACAAAATATCTGCATTTATTAATACACAGGTAACGTATATGTTATAATGAGCTTTCAGGTAAATAATCAATTTGTTGTCGATCAATGAGCATACTCGTTTTTGAATCAAAAGGCACATAGTCATATAAGCAAGGCTGAAATATTACATATTGAGACGATTTTTACTATATATGGCATTTTTATGGATTCAATATGTGAATAGTCTATGTATTAAATTTTAAGACCATATATAAACCAGTCATAAGAAAAAGAGAAATAAGAGAAAATCGAAGCCAGCAGATATCCCATCTATTAACATTTTTTTTAGTATACTGATTTTTTATTTATTGTTTTCTTTTTATTATTTTCAAACTTTATTAGAAGTAACTATATTTTGTTCTTCAACATCAGAATGAGAATGATTTGATTCATCCTCCATTTTTTCAATATGTTGAACATTGATTTTTTCACCCAATTCAGCATCAGATAAGAAAGGAACTTTTGGTTGCCAACTACCAGTTTTCCAAGCAGGAATTCTTTCATCCCAAATTTGAGCAATTTCTTCCAATCTTTTACCTCTTGTTTCAGGGAAGAAAAAGAAAACATGAACAAACATACAAGCACAAAAAGTAGCATAAACACAATAAGTTTTCCAAGTAATATTTTTAAAAGAACTTGGAGTAAACATAGCAAGAGCGAAATTAAAGATCCAATTACAAGAAGTTGCTAAAGCAGCACCTCTTTGTCTTGAAACATTATCACCCCACATTTCAGAAACGTAAAGCCAAACACCTACACCCCAAGTGGCAGCGAAAGTTGAGACGAATAAATAACAACAAGCAATAACACCTTTTGCAGCACCACCATATTTTTTAGGAATAACAATTCTAACAGTATCATTACCATTTAAAGCATCAACTGGTTCAGAATAAGTAGCTAATAAACCAGCAACGGCAAATTGCCAAGCCATCATTCCAGCAGCACCAAATAAAAGAATTGGTCTTCTACCGATTTTATCTAAGAAATATAAAGCAGGAATAGTAGCAACCACAAACAAGACATATTGAATTGAGGAAGCCACCAAATTAGCATCACCAGAATAACCCGCCATTTGAAAAACATAAACGATATAATACATCATAACATTATTACCCGATAATTGTTGCCAAATTTGAGCAAACATACCCACAATAGTTCTTTGACGATATTTTTTTGAAAATAAATCGGCATAAGTAAAAGATTTTGTATTTTCATCAATTAATAATTGTTCTTTAATTTCGGAAATTTCAATCATAACTTCAGGATCTTCACGATTACCCTTTGCTTGGGTGGCAGCCACAATAATTTCAGCTTCATCCCAATAACCATTTTTAGCCAACCATCTTGGAGATTCAGGAATGAAAAAACAACCAACAAGTAAGAGAAGACCAGGAACAATTTGTAAACCCCAAGCAACTCTAAAAGAAGCAACACCATCAATAAAATGTAAACCATAACAAATGAAAAACATAACCAATATACCTAAAGCCACGGAAAATTGGAAAATACCACCAACCAAACCTCTAATTTTTCTTGGAGCTAATTCGGAACCATAAACAGGAGCCACTGAAGAACCAAAACCAACACCAAAACCAGCAATTATACGACCAGCGATTAATTGCCCTCTATTTTGAGAAGAAGATTGAATAGCAGCACCAACACACCAAAAAAATCCACAAGTAAGTAAAGAAGCTCTTCTACCAAAAGGTTCCGAAATAAAAGTGGAGGCAAGGGAACCAAAAAATGAACCAAGAGACATAGCAGCAGTAATAAAACCTTGCATGGTTGAATTGGGAGTATGGAAAAACTTATCATATTGAGTAGTACCAATGAAAGCCGACATGGAAGAGATATCAATACCAAACATAAGACCAGAAATACATGAGATCAAACAAATGATATAAACATTACTTAAGTTTGGAGTTTTGTCTAAGAATGTCCTTAATTTAAGAGCAGGAGCAACTAATTTTTCTTCATAACCCATATTGAAAACAAAGTATTGAAGAAGAGGAGGGAGAATATAATGAGGATAGAGGAAAGAAGAAAGATATAATTACAAATTACAAATTACATGAATAGAAAATTAGGGATTTAGTTATATATGTATACTTTTAGTCCTCTGTATATCCTTATTATGGCATTTTTCCAGTGTTAGCAGCAATTACAAAACATGCATTGTTCCTGTTTGAGATTGGCTACCCCATACTTCGGCTGTGTGCAGGATGTGGGGGAATATTCCTGATTTTCAGTGGGAGATTTGGTGAGCGAAAACAGATGGAAAATAGCCAGATAATGAAAAACACATAAAAACAGATAAAAATGGTGGGGGAAATCGAGAACGGGAAATCGACAATGAAAACATCTGGGAGTATCTGGCCACCGACACGACCGCATGGGGCCACTTTATTGGTGGGTTTCCATATAAGGTTCTGGGTGTATTGTAATCCGGTGGAATATTTTGGCGTGGACAAAGGAAAAAGGGTGTTCGTCATAGTTTGTTATTTGCCCATGATTCTGATGATACGGCTTTGGGGAGAGGAGATCGTTTAGTGGCTACTCCACCATCCATGGTGGGGCTTGTGGTGGTTATGCGTTTAATTGTAATGACGTTACATTCTGATTCGGCATTCGTAGGGTGTTCTCCTGTTTGAAAAGCTACAAGAATTCTGGGCTTATTTCTTATTGGTTTTGAATGGATCAATTTATGATTTGATATAAAGTCAGCTGGATCCACTTGTGTATTTTGTTGCTTTGGAATATAACAAAATTGACCAGTGGTACTAAATGATATGTTGAAATTTGTAGGATTTTCAAGTAAGATCTTAAAGGAGCAATTTGTCATGCTACATAAATAATAATTTACCTTCAATAAATAAATGTTGAGTTCCAATTTGTACGTGTCTGATAATTCCCCCTCACGTACCAAATCAATAGTAATTTCGAACCCACAATAAACCATATATGGGTATATAATTAAATTTGAAAATCTCGGGAATTTTTAAATACTATGTTACATTGAATAGCTTAGGTAATAAAGCTAGCCTTACATTGTTAAATATGGGATCTGTGCACCAACAATTTTCCTTGAAGGTGTGAGATTTTTATTAAGAGGTTTACAAATACGGTAAATTAGTAGTTTACGAATACAGAAGTTATATAATTGTAAGTTACAAATTGATCGCTTCTATTTATTGGCTTGTCTTAGTTCAGATGTCTCTGTGCTAGAGTATAAGTAAACTGATATACCCTTGTAAATGGTTATTATTTTCGGCCCCGAGCTCCAACACGCTGGAATTGCCAATTCTTCATTACTTGAAATGTACAAAATCAAGGAATGTAACTTTTGTTTCCTATCGATGATTTTATCTTACATGAAGTCGCATGTATTGCACGTCAGCATATGATAACTTGCTAACTCGTCAGACAAGCGTATTATATGAAATTGACAAAGGCCATTTGTAATACTAATACTATGTAGAAATCATGCAAGTATTGATATACGCGCTTTTTTTGAAATATACGACAGATAAACCCTTTTTCTACCTTTGCACTTTTCCGTACCTTGGCACCAACACAACGTAATTAGCCATGTCACAAACAGTCTATATATACATACTTAATCCTCTGTCGAAGCTCACATAACGAATCTTTATTTCATTCTAGGACTTATGAAACGTTTCAGATTCAAAGAAATAGTGTGATACAATGCGTGTATGTATTATTAAAAATAAAGGATCTTAAAGACTACACATCAAATTTAAGGGTTATTACACTAATTGTCCCTTATTATAAGTGATTCCCATATGTTTTTCTACTCATATTCTATTCCATAGTCAACTGAAGTGACATGCATTGCTATATAACTATACTGTCTTCCGTCTCCATATTAGTATCAATATTAATGTGCGGAATCCAATTTTATTAAAAATGAGGTACACTTTCAACGAGTTGGCCCTTCCACTTAATCACGAGCTTTAGCGTACTTCTTACCAATATACTCAAGCCTGTATACTCGACCGTAAATTATAGCATGTGCCAATGATACTATTTGAAGATAGTAAAGGTGAATACTTATGATTGTTATTGAAAGGTTATTTAATTTTTGACTCCGAGCTTCAATACACTGGTTCTATTGTACAAAATCAAGGTATTTTATCTTCATCGATGATTCAAATTACAGTCAGTCGCATAAATTTTCAATATCATCATGGAATAACTTGCTAGATAAGTGTTTATGAGTAACTGACAAAAATAAACGTAAAAAATATATTAGGTTTTTGGCAATTTGAGAAAGAGTAAAAAAATATCATAGGTGCAAAAATTACCTAAATATTTCATATTATGTTACGCTCAGTGCATTAGTTTACATGCCACTGGCTTTAAGACTAAACGATTTCTTTATTCAACATTCACAATCACCAAGCCATATTATTATCATCTCTAAATAATAACTTCACTATACACCACCAATGAAGATAATCGACTTACCTGGTAATGCAATTGCTCAAATTATGAACTATTTGGTTCAAAGGGACATAATTGCGATTATGCTAACTCATAAGGAATTTGAATTTCCAGCTAGAGTGAAGCTTTATGAAAATATCTTAGTATCAGAAAGATATTATAATCCTACGTTGAAAGAAATGAATAGTCTGAACAATTATACATTTTTCAATGAATTGAAACTAAATAACACGATAATCAATCATCAACAATTACAAGAATTATTATTTCAAAAAAATGAATTTAAATATCCACATTTAACTAAAAAAATTACGCTTGATACATTTCGAGATGTAGATAGCGTAATCGAAAAAGTCAAGGTATTCACTAATGCAGAAACCGATTGGTTATCCTTTTTTTTAATTGTATCACATTATTCACTAAAAGATCTTAATTTATCATTAATGATGAGCTTGACGAATTTTGAGAAAAATATCAATGTACGAAAATTGAAGTTCAGTGTATCAAAAGCTTACGAAATTCTTGAAAAAGTTGGCACATTACCAGAAACAATTGAAGACATTGAAGTGCACATTGAACCGCATACAGAAACACGCAACTGGATCAGAAAATGGAAGACGGAATTAGGTAATTTAAAGTCACTAAAAATAGTGGGCGATATAAATGCAGTTCTTAATTCCATGAATCAAGAAGGTCTAAAACTTGCATTGAAAAGTTTATCACTTGAAGCCAGATGGGATGTGGAGAATCGTTATAATTTAGCTCCATATATGGGAAATACGTTCAACTGTATTGAGTTAAATCGACTAGAAAGTTTTCATATTTCTATATGTGGACCTAGCATGTCCTCTGAGAAAGACAAATTATTGAAGCGATGTTTACAAGTTTTGTCTTTAAATTTAAGTAACTTGAAACACTTATCTTTAGGATTCTTTCAAGTAGAGAATAAATATTGGAACTTAGAATCAAATGCTTTTTTGAACAATTTACAGCCAAATATTTTAAAGCTGTTACTGATTAATTCCACTGGAGAAATGTCTCAATATGCTGAAGGTATTCGAAAACAATCAAAATCACTTGAAAAACTTGTTTGGAAAGGTTACTGGGGATTTATGCTGAAGAAGTATACACCTAAGCATGATAGTATGGTATATGAAGTTGACATTATGAATAAAGTAAAGTGTACAATCAATAGTGATATGGGATTTGGCGCTTGTATTTGTTATAATAAAAACTGTATGCATAAAAAAATAGATTGGCACCGAGATCAAATAAATGAGGAGTTAAATAAAGAGTTAAATGAAGAGTTAAATGAAGAGTTGAATGAAGAGTTAAATGAAGAGTTGAATGAAGAGTTAAATGAAGAGTTAAATGAAGAGTTAAATGAAGAGTCAAATAAAAGAGAATGGGATAATATTCGAATGATTAGTATAAACTCAATACATTATTCAATTGATCACAGTGAAGGATCAGATAAGAAGAAACGAGAAGCGAAATCTATCTACGCTTAACAAGATATAGTTGAAAGGAAAGAAATATTTACGTCCTATTTAAGGCAATCAATATACAGCGCTATAATTTGATATCTTGTAGTTAATTCACGTACCTTTCAATGACAAAAAATGGTTTTGATAAGAATGATTAATCATCGAATGAATTTGAAAAACGGGTCATATGTGTTTATAAGGTCCTTAATTTAGTGTTATTAAAATCTACTTGAAATAAACGTTATGTACTTCGCTGATCAAATAATGAAATATTCCTTAATTGATGAAATCTAAGACGTTGATTTAAATTTTAACTTGTTTATTTGATATATATGCAAAGGAACTATAAATACTTTGTAATTTTTTGTAATTTTTTTTTGATTTTTCTTTAACGTCTGATAAAAGATAGGATATGAGTAAATATAATTTCATGAGTTAATATAATGTATCAAAATAATTTATAATATAAAATGAAGAATTGAAAGAGAAATTGTAGTCGTATAATCGTAAATTGATTTGAAGTTTTAAACTTGATTACTAGTTAAATCGGTTGAACCATCACCACTTGAAACATCAGTCTTGTTTGATTCTTCACTAATATCAGAATTTGAACTTGAATCATTACCAACATCTTCAATATGTTCCATATCTGGTTTTTCTTTAAATTCAGCATGAGGAGCAACATAAGGAACTCTTGGTTGCCAATTACTTGTTCTCCAAGCAGGAACTTTTTCGTCCCAAATTTGACCAATTTCTTCTAATCTTCTACCTCTTGTTTCTGGGAAAAAGAAGAAAACATGTATACACATACAAGCACAAAAGGTGGCATAAATAATATAAGTTTTCCAAGTAATATTTTTGAAAGCTGAAGGAGTAAACATAGCAAGAGCAAAATTAAAAATCCAATTGAAAGCTGAAGCTAATGAAGAACCCTTTTGTCTAGATACGTTATCACCCCAAACCTCAGAAACATAAAGCCAAGTACCTACACCCCAAGAAGTAGCAAAAGAACAAACAAACAAATAACAACAAGCAATAACACCTTTTGCAGCAGCACCATATTTATCAGGTATAACAATTTTAACGGTATCATTACCATTTAAAGCATCAACCGGTTCAGAATAATCAGCCAATAAACCAGCTACTGCGAATTGCCAAACCATCATTGCAATAGCACCAATCATTAAAATTTTTCTTCTACCAACTTTATCAATGAAAAAAAGAGCAGGAACGGTAGCACATACAAATAAAACATATTGAATTGAAGAAGCAATTAAATTAGCATTACCTTTATAACCAGCCATTTGGAAAACATAAACGATATAATACATCATAACATTCATACCGGTTAATTGTTGCCAAATTTGAGTGAAAATAGCGGTAATTGTTCTTTGACGATATTTTTTTGTAAATAAATCAGCATAAGTAAATTCTTTTGCATGTTCATCAATAATCAATTGTTCTCTGATTTCGGAAATTTCAATAATAACATTTTCATCATAATGATTACCTTTAGCTTGAGTATCAGCCACGATACTTTCAGCTTCATCCCAAAATCCCTTTTTAGCTAACCATCTTGGAGATTCAGGAATGAAAAAACAACCAAGAATTAAGAAAAGACCTGGAACAATTTGTAAACCCCAAGCTAATCTAAAAGACACGGTACCTTTTAAAAAATGTAAACCATAACAAATATAAAACATTATGAGGATACCCATTGTATCAGAAAATACATAAAATCCACCAACGGTACCTCTAATATTAGCCGGTGCTAATTCAGCACAATAAACAGGAGCCACGGAAGAACCAAACCCAATACCAAGACCTGCAATAATACGACCAGCGATTAATTGACCTCTATTTTGAGAAGAAGATTGAACAGCAGCACCAATACACCAAAAGAATGCACAAAAAAGAAGAGAAGCTCTTCTACCTAAAGATTCAGAAACCAAACCACAAGCAAGACTACCAACAAAGGAACCAAGAGACATGGCAGCAGTAATAAAACCTTGCATGGTTGAATCAGGAGTATCAAAAAATTTATCATATTGATCAGTACCAATAAAAGCTGAAATTGATGAAATATCAATACCAAACATAAGACCAGAAATACATGATATTAAACAAATGAAATAAATATTGGTAAATTTGGGAAATTTATCGAGAAATGCTTTTAGTTTAAGAGCCGGACCAACAACTTTATGTTCTTCAGAGTCCATGATTTATATATGAATGTATAATTGTATGAATGAATGAAAGTATATGAAAATGTGAATGAAGTTTTAAGTGAAGTGTATAAGTAAGGAAAGTATATAAAATAATGAAAGTGTATAATAATAATATAAGGGGAACACACATGAATCAATCTAATTGAGGAAATAATGTCATACTTATACACTTGAATCAGATATACATCAAACCATGATATGACGTTTTTAGCTGTAAAAATTAATTTTTGGTAGCACTCGAAAAAAACAACGCTGCATGACTATAGTGTGAATTTACCCCATATTTTTTATATAGACGTGTGGCCTGTGTGCAGGAGGGTACTGGTTAATACACACTGTTTTCTACCCCAGATATTTTGTTGCTAATGACCCCATTTTTGATTATTTTTACAGCAAAACAAAGCACGATTAATGACTTATCATGAAATTGTATACTAACCACATACTATTATAACACCATTTTATAACACCATATTACAACACCATATTATAACACCATGTTATATCACCACATCATAACCCCATTTCATAACAACTAATATATCAATCTCATAATCTATATAATAATCGTATTCTGTAGAACGCAATGTATATGAAAGGATTATTATTACCACACACGTCAATGTTTAGGTTTACCATGATTGAAAACCGATGACTAGTTACAAGTTTGATAATCGTCATATTTTTATTATCATATTTTACATATTTTACTTGTCATGGCTTACTTTAGTTTACTTGTTTTGAGGGGAAGAAATACTTAGATAAGCATTTTCTTATGTATCTATGTATTATGATTTCACTTTATGACAACAATAAAATACATAGTAGATGACCAATTCTGACTTTTCATTGGTATTTATCGTGTTATCGTTTTATTTACACTAGCATTTATATTGGCGTTTGTATTGTTATTGTTATTGTTTTGATATTGTTTCATATTAGATAGTATAAATGTATCATCATCAAATGTAATATCATCATGTTATCATGTTATTGAACATATGGTGTTCTCACTTTTGTATTACCAATTCTGGATAATCCAATTTTGGCAATTCAAAAAATATATTTTATGTAAAGTATCTCCTTGAAGTATTTTACACCATTATACACCAATCAAATTGGGAATGAAATTGAAAAGGGAAACAATTATGAAAAAAATAATCATTATGATAAAAATAAATTCATAATACCAAAATTCATATAATATTGCTTACTGGCCTTATCAATTAAGATTGCTTGACTTACAGCCATTCAAGCCATCTATCAATAATTTTCTTTTTTTTAATCCTTACTTCGAAGCTTTTGGTCGAGTATTGCTTGTTTTTACAATTTTGATATGAGCGTTTACTTATATTTTATAAAATATCATAATTATTAATGATGTATCGAAAATTCTTTTAACAATAACCTCATTTACATAAGTATATGTACATACATATACATATGGTGTTTGATATAATGATATTACCTTAAATTTAAAATTAAACTATTGTTGAACAAGACTCACTAACTGAAGCAAAGCAAAAATAATAGTAAAATCAATATTCAATACTAAATCCACCTTTATAACAATGATAATGGTCATCTAAATAAAAAAATTATTACTCCACAAATGAGAATATCACTAAATTTCACATTTTGTTATCAAATTTCTGTTTTGGTTTTTGTAATTGTCTGACTTTATTACGTAATGGAATTTTCTCGAGACAAGTTACACAAAAATAAAAGAATAAATTATGACCCACAAAGAAGTCATTTCAAAGTCATTTCAAAGTTGAAACTGTCATAAACAGAGTATATTATAGATATATACTACATGATTATCTCGGATAACAAGTCACATCGGATAATAAGTCACATAATCATGGATATCACTCATAAATTTATGAATAATTTTACTCAGATTTAAATATGCGGCTCAAATTGTACATTATAATGATTTCAATAGTCATTTATCAAATTGACTAAATCATGACGAGGGTCTTCTCTTGAATCATTTAAAATGAGTGTTTATAGTACATCATATACGAATTCAAATATTAATTCATATATCAATTCATGTATTTTCCAACTATAAGTTAGCGTCAATGAAGTATTTGTGTGACAAAGCATTCAACAACATCTTATAGTTAGTCTGAGCAAAATGTCAGCTGAAGTTATCAATTGACTATTTTACATTCAACCCAGTCAATTACCGAAATATTGTATGACGTTTGTTATTAGTGAACTCGAAATTAAATAGCAAAATGACCTTGAGTTTCAAAGCAAATAGATTTAAATCGTTTTTGTGTTATTTTGAACAAATAAATATAGAAGATAGTAAATTTTATTGAATAACTTATCAATGTATCACAATCAACCGATAAATCATCTAATTTATTTTACGAATGAAACTGTTCTTTTCTCTAATCAATCACATATCTATATGTTCTTCATTATCACAAATTAAATTTAAGAACTTTTGGTTTTTTTTTGGAAAAAAATGTTAATTATTCACAAAATAGGTAATTTATTATATTTATTCCAAAGTATTAATTTGAGATAATCTTTTACCATCAGCAAAACCTTTTAATATTTCAAAGAAGTGAAATATTCATAATTGCTCGTTTAACGAAAACCTTTATTTAATTCAATCCATTTTGTTAATTTATCCTGTTTAATTGGTATGCAAACCGTATCTTGTAATAATTTCTGTAAAGGTTGATCAATCTGATCTATTGACATGTTAGGAGAAATGATTTATTCGTTGACATAATTAGATTAGGGAAATCCTCTATTCATATCAATAAAAGAAAGATCAAGGTATTGTTGTTCCGAAGTGGGTGTACTGAAATTAAATCTGGGAAAAGCATCTGAGACATAGTTTAAGTCATATACCAACTCATCATGTAAATCAATATCAAATGTTATATAATATGGTAAGTTATATAATCTAACTGCTTCCTATATAATTTGAAGATTGTTTTACTACCAAAATATTCATCTAAGCTTACGGAATCAATCTCTATCAATCTTGGTAGTAATAAATCTTTATGATTTTACATTTCATTCAACAATAATTTATTAAACCAAAACAATTCTGTTCTTTCTAAGAAAAAAAGGGTCACGATCGGAAAGTTTGTAGAGATTATAAAAGAGTTATATTTATTATTTCGGCTAACCATCTAAAATAAAAAATAACGGTATTCAAATTTATAAATGAACGAATCGTCTTTCATGATTGAAAAAAGTGAATGGTATCTTGGGAAAAATTTGAGCCGATATGTTTGATCTCATTTCGAATACTTGCATAGGTGGTTATAAGGCAGACATTTGTCCTGATTTCGAAATCCATTGCCATAGATTGTTCGAACAATTCATTTCTACACCAGCGATAAACTTTATGGAAATGTTTGGGGTTTTACCTGGTGAAAGGAAGGTCCGAGCACAAAGTGATTACCCAATGTATCTCGACCTTCTGCTCGATGTTCTTGATAATGGTAAACGTATCAAATCCAAAGTGAAAAGTACTGGGTCAAGTAACAAAAGAAAAGACGTCAAAAGAAAATTTTGAAAATAAACTTGATCAATACTTCGCAACAAGAAATTTCGTCACATTTGCATGATTTACAAGATATTTCGTCTCCTTTGAAAGTAAATCATGCAAATAAGACATTTAGCATGCCTTATCAATAAACGATAAGCGATGTACTACTTCACCTCTAACACCAGGAAATTCAGACTCCAAACCATTTGTAAATTCAAAAAAACTCAAATTTCGGAGTTTTTATACTATACTCCATAGTATACTACAAACAAGAATTATTTTTAACAAATACAACTGCAAAGTGGAAGAAGCAAAATGATAATTATCATACTCTACAATTAGCCACACCGAAGTCAAACACAATTTTCAAATGAGGACCAAGAAAATTATTATAGCTTGGTGCAATCAACCAAAGAACTCAAGAATGTGAATCCAAATATACTATCTCGTGAACAAGAAAAGGTATTGGACTTAGCTGGGAAAGGACATGAGTTCTTCTGGTACGGGGGAATCTGTTTTATTAATGCCCATTATAAAAATTCAAACCTGAACTCGTTGCAATAAGCGCTTCGATTGTTTTGGCAGCTTGTAACATTGGCGGTGTAACATTGGCGGTGTAACATTAGCAGTGTAACCGTTCATAGTCTTGCAGGTATTGGATTTAGTAACTCTCCGGTAAATGATTTGATGAAAAACATATGTAGAAACGGAAAAGTCTACAGCCTAAGTTTTGGTTATTGACGAAATTTCTATTATTTATGGAGTACATGCTAGATCAATTGGATAAGATTATCAAAGACACCGTTTGATGGTATTCAAATGGTTTCTTGTAGTAAGTCCCCCTGTTACTTTACAAAATGTAACTGAAGTGAGCGAGTCAAGTTCTGCGTGAAATGAAACTATGGAATCTTCAATCATGTTGAAGGAGTGACCAAAATATGTTAAATAACATGTGTACTGGTATTACCAAGAATGAATTTAAACGATTACGTACACCACTAGACTATCATGACGGTATCATCCCAACTCAATTGTACGAAGTCGATGGTGCTCAGGGTAATTTGATGGTTTAATTAAAAAATGGGTTATATTTATTCTTATAATTATGAAAAGGGTAAATATAAATATATATAATCTCATTTATATGATATATTTCATTATTTTTTAATACTTCTCAATATTTAAAATTTAGTGTAATATGATGCGTCACAATTATTCAATATATTTTATGATACTTCACTTTATTCTTTTTCGATTACTTCGTTCGTGAATAGTGAACGAACTGAGCTGTGAACTTTACTTTTGTTGTTCCCTTCATTACGCTTACTTCGTTCACTATTCACTTTACCCTTGTTAGTTTATTCTATTTCGTTTACTTCGCTCGTTCATACTTCACTTCGTTCACTATTAACTTCATTCTTGTTATTCATATTATTTCGATTACTTCGCTCGTGAACAATTCACTTCGTTCATTGTTCACTCGCTCTTGTTACATGAGATGACATTTTAATATTTAATATTTATTAGTAAGTTGTATACAAAAAGGTTGGCATAACCAAAGTAGAATTATATAAGGGGTTATCAAATTAATGATAAATTTATTGAATCGTAAAACATAATTTATTGTTTTTAAATTTTTTTATTGTTATTGTTGGGGAAAGTTATTTAAACATTAACAGTTTCCTTTTCTTCACTAACATCATCAGAATTTGAATGATTTGAATTTAATACACCATCATCTTGATCTTCTTTATGTTGTAAATTATATTTTTCACCCAATTCAGCATCGGATAATAATGGAACTCTTGGTTGCCATTTATCAGATTTCCAAGCAGGAACTTTTTCTTCCCAAATTTGAGCAATTTCTTCCAATCTTTTACCTCTAGTTTCTGGGAAAAAGAAGAAAACATGAACAAACATACAAGCACAAAAGACAGCATAAATAATATAAGTTTTCCAGGTAATATTTTTAAAAGCAGAAGGAGTAAACATAGCAATGGCAAAGTTAAAGATCCAATTAGCAGAAGTAGCTAAAGCGGCACCTCTTTGTCTTGAAACATTATCACCCCACATTTCAGAAACGTAAACCCAAATACCTACACCCCAAGAGGTGGCGAAAGAACAAACAAACAAGTAACAACAGGCAATAACACCTTTAGCAGCAGCACCTTCACTCTTTGGAATTCTAATTCTAACGGTATCATTACCATTAACAGAATCAACAGGTTCACCATAGGTAGCCAATAAACCAGCAACGGCAAATTGCCAAGCCATCATAGCAGCAGCCCCGAAAAGTAAAACAGGTCTTCTACCTAATTTATCCATAAAATATAAGGCAGGAACAGTGGTGGCAGCATTTAAAACATATTGAATCGAAGAAGCAACTAAATTAGCATCACCGGAATAACCAGCCATATCGAAGATATAAACAATATAATACATCATAACATTCATACCGGTTAATTGTTGCCAAATTTGAGCCGAAATAGCGGTAACGGTACGTAATAAATATTTTTTATTAAACAAGTCAGCATAGGTGAAATTTTTAACATGTTCATCAATTAATAATTGTTCTTTAATTTCGGAAATTTCAATCATAACATCAGGATCTTCACGATTACCTTTAGCTTGAATAGCAGCAACAATAGTTTCAGCTTCATCCCAATAACCATTTTTAGCCAACCATCTTGGAGATTCAGGAATAAAGAAACAACCAATGATAAGTAATAAACCTGGAATAATTTGTAAACCCCAAGCAACTCTGAAAGAAGCAACACCATTAATAAAATGTAAACCGTAACAAACGAAAAACATAATCAAGATACCTAAAGTAACAGAGAATTGAAATAAACCACCAATGGCACCTCTAATTTTTCTTGGAGCCAATTCAGAACCATAAACAGGAGCAACGGAGGAACCAAACCCAACACCAAAACCAGAAATAATACGACCACAAATTAATTGAGCCACATTTTGAGAAGAAGATTGAATAGCAGCACCAATACACCAGAAACAACCACAAAGTAATAAAGAAGCTCTTCTACCAAAAGGTTCAGAAATGAAAGTGGAGGCAAGGGAACCAAAAAAAGAACCAAGAGACATAGCAGCAGTAATAAAACCTTGCATGGTTGAATCAGGAGAATGGAAATAATTATCATATTGAGAAGTACCAATGAAAGCGGACATGGAAGAGATATCAACCCCAAACATAAGACCAGAGATACATGAAATCATACAAATGAAATAAACATTGGTTAAATTTGGAGTTTTATCCAAGAAAGTTCTAAACTTAAGAGCAGGAGCTACTAATTTTTCTTCGTAACCCATATTGAATTATTATTGAAGTTGTTGTAGTAGTAGTAGTAGTAAAATATAATGAAGAAAGAGAGAAAAGAAGAAGAAGAATATGGGGAAATATGGGGGGATATATATAGTAAAATGTGATACAACATAAAATGTAAAATATAAAATATAATATAGTAAATGAAATATGGAGAGATTAACTGCAAGAAAAAAAAAGAAAAAGAAAAAAAAAAGAAAATAAATAAATAAAGAAAAAATAAAAAAAAACAAATAAAAAATAAAAGGCGGAAGAAACAACAAACAATGACATGTAATAAAATACACTATAATGTTATATGATATAATATAATATGATATAATATAATATGATATAATATGATATAATATAATATAGTGTGATATAAATTCCGCCTTATAAAATATTAGTATAAAATAAGTATATTATTAGTGGTGGTGAGGATACGACATTCTTGTTTGTGTGTCATGCATTGTTTTTTGTGCTGTGGTTTGTTGGTGCGAGATGCTCCTGCACAGAGGGGCGAGGTGGGGGTGATTGTATCTGCATGGGGTACATACGGCCAGATGCGGGGGTGCCACAAACGGACAGCGACCAGAGACATTCTCATGCAGACACGCGACATTGTCGTGCTCCAAGTGCCGTGTCAGACACGCCACGACATACAATTACCATACCATATTACACTATAGTATATTGTATTATAGTATATTATAGTATATTACATAAGGGGATGGCCGCCGATTACATAAGCATCACATGATATTTAGATATATCCGTACGTATTTACGATCCCACTACAAGATATGGCACGGCGTTGATTATCACTGATTATCATATGATCCGTAATGCTAATATCTCATTGTATGGTGTTGTCTCGTATTGTAATTGTAACACCCTTACTGATCTCGTAAATAACCTACTGAATGCGTGGTGGGGTGTTAACAATAATCATTACCCCATTACCCCGTTATTCTACTTCATTGTCATCTGGTCATCTACGAACCGACCAACCGACAAACTATATTAAGTTATATTGGATGTTGTAATCTTATATTGGATGTTGTAATCTTATATTGGATGATACATTGGATGATCTTACATTAAGTTATATTAGATATTTTATATCAACTATATTGAATGATCTTTATATTAAGTTGTATTGGATGATCTTTGTATCAACTTATACTGTAGATCCCCTTTGCATTATAAATACGTTATACTCATCTCTTAGTTATAATTTTCGGTAACTAATCAAAGACAAAAAATAAATGTCTTACTAATATTAATTGAGTATTAATTTAATATTAATTATATTATTCAAAATAAGGTGATATTGTATACATCATCATCGATTTTTTATTGGCAAAAGTTATAATAACAATAAGAATTAGAACATTTTGTAAATCATATATTGTTAACAATATGGGGAAAATAATAATATTATAATTTGGAAAATATTTTATTATTTTCCCCATATTACAATTAACCAAATATAGTTAAAATCATCTAAGTATAGTTAAAATCATGTTATATTAATATATTGATTGATGTAACTTAATTTTATTATAAATCACTATAAACTAATAATATTAATATCATTGAGATTAATGAATGGTCCCACTGAGTCACCATTAAATCAAATGAAACTTGTTCCCATTTACACCAGTTATCAATCTGGTTAATATTTAGCTTGTACTACATCACTCAATTTGACAATATGACAATTTGATGATTCGATTTTATCAATTTTATCAATTTCATTTGGTTCGTATAAGTAGACATAAGAAATCTTTCTATTACATCTAAGACACGAATACATTTAATGTAGAATTATTAACGGCGATTAATATTAAAATAAGTGCGGCTAATATATTATTATTTTGGGTGTGAAAAAATTTAACTAGACTAGATCTCATCTTACAGGTTGTTGTTTACAGGTTATATCATACAAGAATACTCTAAATATCATACTATACACTATACTATACATTATACTATACCTATACTATACACTATACTATACCTATAATATACACTATACTTGGTCCTTCAGATAAAAGCTAGGGCAGGGAATGTTCTTACACTTCATTTAAAATAAATGAAGTAAGAAACACTCATCTTTATTATGTAAAACTAAGTAACAATGCACTATTGACCAATACCAATCATACTTTTCTAATATATTCATATAA
Organism: Soucietia sequanensis; assembly: GCA_030557975.1. Taxonomy (NCBI): domain Eukaryota; kingdom Fungi; phylum Ascomycota; class Pichiomycetes; order Serinales; family Metschnikowiaceae; genus Soucietia; species Soucietia sequanensis. Next base: position 21,263 of record JANIJN010000073.1, on the reverse strand, counting down.
TTGTCTTTCATCAAATCCAGTATTATCAATACGACTGGGTCACCTATTTAATTCTTATTTATTATCCACTTTTTCAAAGCAATTGAATTAAACTTTTTTTGTATTATGCTAAAATACAAAATGTAAAGATATGTAAGTAACTGCAAAAACCCTCTTTATCATTTAGAGTCCACTTATCTTGAAGTAACATCTACAACAAAAATCTTATCCAGAAATGGAGCAAGGTCCTTCTAAGAAACACGCCAACGAATCGGCGTCATCGAAATTTAACCCCAAAAGACATCAGGGAGAAAAATTGTCTGCAGCTGAAAAAGAAACACCCCTTGAAATAAACTTTCAGTCTGCTCCACAAGATAACAAAGAGAAATCAATTGAATCAACTGTTGAAACTAAAGAAGACATTGGATCAACTTCAAAAACTTTATCAACAAATCAACCAGTACAAGAAGAAACTCAACAGGAAGAACAAATAAGTTGGCTTCCAAACCTTTTAAGATACATCAAAGCCAATAAGAAAGTGGAAGATTTGATTGCTACTGATAAACCTTATGAAGATTCCACAAATAAAACGTTTGGCGCAGCTAAACGGCGTGATAATACGTTACATAATGACAGTGATATTGACAACGCTACCCTCAATTATTGTGATAAATTTAACAGTGAAACAGGTATTATTTTTCCAATTGATGGGACCTCACTATTGTCGCCCGAAGATTGTTATTCAATTAATGATTGGATGAGTAGGAATCGAAGATATTCTAGACCTTATTTTGAAACGTTTTGCAAGATGCTTTGTTCACTTCCCCTGATAAAAGAGTATCAATTTGAGTTTAACAAAGTTCATCCTTCAAAAGGTACTGAATATAAACAAACAAAAAGTATGAAGGATTTAATCTTTGTATGCACAAACACACTAAACTCATTCGTGAATGATCGCTTTTATAAATTCAATGAAGGAATTGAAAAATACATTGATAGACAATGAATGTAAGGAGAAATTTAATTTTATTTTGAATAATTGCATAGGTGATTATAAGGCAGACATTTGTCCTGATTTCGAAATCCATTGCCAAAGATTGTTCGAACAATTCATTTCTACACCAGCGATAAACTTTATGGAAATGTTTGGGGTTTTACCTGGTGAAAGGAAGTATCAGAAAGCACGAAAGATCACATCCCTCTGTACTGTCCGATAAATTAAAAGATGAAATTAAAAAAAACATTGATGAATGGAAGGATATGGAAACCTTACAAGGTAGTGAATTTATGACTCAAGTGTTTGCAACAAAGTTTGGTATTATATCGCTGTACTTTCCTGAAATGAAAGAAAGAGTGCATGAGAAGTTGAGCCCCGACGACAAAGTAGTGTTGAAGATATACGATAGACACAAAGTTGGCTTGCATTGCCCAGGGTATCTAATGGGTGGGTATGAATACGAGACTGAAAATGAATTTGCAAATGGAATACTTGCACGATTTCACTCTGAAGTTGAATGCTATGAACGTATCAAAGTCCATAACAGTGAAAATCCTAATCACAAAATCAATACTCCTAAGATTTACGATTATGGTAGATTCTATTTGCGTGTGAAAGATAAGCATAAATTTAGAGGGTTTTACATGCTACAGTCATATGTTGCTGGCGATCCGAATTCAATTACATCACAGACCATCAAAAATGGCTGTGAGCAGTTGAGTCTTTTGAACAATTTAGACATTCATCATAATGATTTAGCAAAAAGAAACTTTTTGGTCCAGGATGACAAGATTCGCTTTCTTGATTTTGGTCATGCTGTATTTGTTAAAAGCTATAGAAGTGGTGATATAGACGAATTTACAAAGGAAGCAAATAAATTATTGAAATCAAAGAAGCAAGTTGAAAGCAGAGGCAATAGTAACATATCTGGCACCGAGTGAGATAGATTCAAAGACGATTGGAATGATGATTAAAGTTCAGTTGGACGTCTGACACGTCCTGACACTGCAATTACAGAAGTTCAGAAACGTCCAATCACTGGCGCCCTGACACCTCCAACTACTGCAAACATTGATGATTGACATGATCCATGCCGCTAGTCTTTACCTTCTTTATGTTCATATAAGTAAATTAAATATAAGTATATCTTCAATAACAATCAACCCAACCTTCCTCGCTCAGCATATAAATCAATTTGTCAATCAATATATAAGCGAACATGTGCAAACACCTGATTGATATATTAATCAAGAAAGGAATTCATGAATTGATTCCATTTTGGGAATTTAATTGGGCATTAAATAATAAAGAATAAATAATAAATAATAAGTGTTTATATATCAGTATAGTTATTTTCAGTTCATCTATGAGTGGGACGAGCTGTTGTGCTCTTGAAGTATAAGAATATTTTGCATCACTATTTTCAAATCATAGAATCTCGTTATCAGTTTCATCAAGTTTACCAGAGACATTGTCGGGCACCACTCGACGATCCGTACACTACACCACCACAAGACATAACATACTATACACCACCCTCTAAACTAAAGTTAATCATTTAGTCAATTCAGGTAGATCTAGACTCACTATTCATTCAGTTACTCCCTTCTATGTAAATTTGTTTTATAATCATTGATGAAACGTTTCAAATTTAAAATATTTCTTTTGGGGTAAATCTTTAGGGGTGTACGTGCGTCTACCAATTGTGGGTTTTTTACACCCAAAAGAAGATCTTGAAGAATACCACATTTAAGGGCGCTAATCAAGGGCGCTAATTAACCCCCTTATTCTTATATATATATATATGTATCTAATTTTATCTAATTTTATTCAAGTTTCTTTGAGTTGTTTATTTACGCTTATACATAAAGTCTTTGGCTGTTACATTATCAAAGTGTAAGTGACAAGAAAGTTACCAAGATATATCAAATTCACACTTCATAGAATATTCACAGTATTGCAAAAATTCATTGATTTACCAATTCAAAATGAGTCCACATATAAATACCACTGATTCACCAAACATTGGCATGATTGATTTGAATGATCAAATCCTTCTTCATATTTTCCAATACTTACCCCAAAGTTCAATTATCAACGTTATGAAAACACATGGATCATTTCTTATGGCAGGTAGAAAAAAATTATATGAAAATATCTTTGTTATCGATACAAAAATCAATCAACCATTAATTAGTTTCAGTACTAATAACGATTATACGTTAATTAATAAATTTAATATTGAAAATACAATTATTAATTCCAATCAACTTATCAAATTATCCGGCGGGGTTAAAAAACGTTTAAATTTGGTTAAAAAAATTTCAGTTAATAAAGTTACAATCAACAATGTATTTGATTATTTAAAATCATTCAAGAAAGCCGAATCAACATTTGATGATATTTTTTATTCACTTAATTTCATTAGTGCTGGGTATAATCGTGGTGAAGCCGTCGATTCACTTTTCGAAAAGACAAAAAATTTACAAGCAGAAAACCTCATGGTATACATTATTAATGATACTAATTTAAAACATAATATTATGTTGAAAACTTTCCAATTCGAAGAAATAGCAGCTGAATTTATATGGGATAAAAAATTACCTCCCACTCTTGAAAATTTAGAAATAATTACTGAAGATTCAATAAATTCAAGAATTTGGATTGAGCCTTGGTTGAAAACCATTAGTAATTTAAAAGCTTTGAAAATTAGTGGTGGTCATATGACCAAAGTTTTAAATGTTTTAGCAAATCAAAATTTTCAAATGACAAAATTAAAAAAATTATCACTTGAAGTAAGATGGGGTGTTAAAGATACAAATCCATTTAAAAATTTCCTGAATAAAACTTTTAGATTCACTGATTTATCAAATTTGCAAGAATTTTATTTATGTATGAAAGGAAAAGGACCCCATGAAGGATCTGAAGGTGATTTCTTTTTCAATAATTTTTTACAATTCATGCCGGTGAAATTAACTAATGTTAACAAGGTATCATTCATTGATTATTGTGTTTATCCTCCTGATAATTATGTAAATGACTTCTTATTAAATTTAAAACCAAATATTCTCAATTCTTTATTTATTGAAAGTAAAAATCCAGTTCAAGATTCAAAAAATATGCATTCTTGTTTAACCGGTATTGAAAATCAAATGAAATCCCTTACCACATTATCTTGGAAAGGTTTATGGGGGGTATTACTGAGTGATTATCAAACCAATCATAATGAAGAAATCATATATCCTTATAAAAATTCAATTATTGGTGTACCCTCGTGTACTTGTGGTGATCGGAAATGTTTCCAAAAAGCAATTACATGGCATCAAAAAAGATTAAATTATCATTTAAATATTGGTGATTGGGATAAAATTAAATTATTTAGTATAAATTCAGTTCATTTTTTGATAAATAAGGATGAAACAAATGGGAGATTAATACCTCAATCTATTTATCATTGAAAAAATCAGACTACACTAGACTACTCTACTTACTTATCTCTTTGTCTCTTTATCTCATTGTCTCTTGTCTCCTTGTCTCCTTGTCTCCTTGTCTCCTTGTCTCCTTGTCTCATTTTTCCCTTCTCCCTTCTCTTATTCATTTTATGTCTCCATGAATCACTTGCTTGAGTATTATCTCCCTAAACCATGCCTTATCAAGATTACCAAAAATAAAAAAAAGTGTGTATTGAGTATTTTGTGTTTATACTTTTTCTCAGCCAAAAAAATAATAAGCTGTGATGTTAATAGTTAATATGTGTTGAGTTGTTTTAGCTACATATAATATTAATCTTTTATTTAATGCAAAGTAATATTGGCTAATTTATCTTTTTATTTTCTCTTTAACAACACCAGTTCATATAGCTATACTCTTTATTATATCGCTAGTCTAAACTTATAATTGATATTGTTCAAAATATACATAATTGAAGAATCGTAATCACTGTTGAATGTTCTTGCTCGATACTGTCATGACTTTAATAAATTGTTCGGGGGAAATTCGTTATATACACTTTAGTGACATAATCTGAAATTTAATACACTTGTTCATATACTAACTTACATTGCAAAAATTGATAAAAAAATTAATTCTAAGATATGACAATCACTAAAACAAAATTGTATGAGAGCTACTACATTATACCAGATATTAATTATTCATGATACTTCGTTTATTTCACCTTATTCTTAATCATTTAAATAATAAGTTTTGATTAGAAATTCTGAAACATAAAAATTAATCACACAAAACAAATTAATATTTTTCAATTTTCCTTTTGTGTGAAAATACATAAATAGACGCAAATTTATCATGAAGGTATAGAGAAGGTCATAAAATATAAAATGAAAAACACGTGAATTAATGTAAATGAATTAATAAATAAAATAGTATAGATTAACGTAAATGTATTATTATGTAATAAATATTATACTTTTCAATTGTATAAAGTAAGCGTAAATGTATCATTAAAGAAGAAATAAATGTAAAATTCGTAAAGTGTGTAAAGTGTATTGTAAGTGTATTGTAAGTGCATCATTATAAATTTTTCTAAAATCAAGCATGATAAGGACAATTAAAATTTTTAATTTTTTTATCACATTGTTCCATATGAACAATACTTTGAGTTGGAGATGATAATCCATAATTTTTTGTTATTGTTGTGGTGGTGGTTGTAGTGGTTGTTGTATCATCAATATTGTAATTATATTCACTATCTGAATCAAATTCATTTTCAAAATTGAACTCAGAAACGGTTGTACCAAATTCATAATCAGTATCATTTTCATTTTCAGTTTCAGGAGGTGTATATAATTGATTGTTTTGGGGGATTGGTTTAGATGATTTAGATGATTTATTAGATGACTTCATCATAATATATTCATCATCAGTGTCATTAAAAAAATCAAGATTAATAATTTTATTATATAAATCATGTAAATTAATTCTTTCATTTGGATTTAATTTAAAAATTTCAATTAACAACTTATTAAACTTATTTGAAATGGGTAAAATTGATGATAAAATTGATTGATCTTTAAAAATAAAATTTGAAAAAACTTGATTTTCTTCATTTATATTAGCAATGGGCCATGGATTTCTTGAACATGTTATATTTATGAAAAGTACTCCCAAAGACCAAATATCCCCCGGTAATATTGGGAAATATTTTGAATTTGATTCATTGGGAGATGCAACAGTTTCAAATTGATTCATATCAATAATTGATTTTATAATTGAATTGGTATTAAAATTTACAATTCTTTCAGGAGCCATATAAAAACTTGAACCCCTACATGCATTACAACAAATTAAATTACTACTCATTGCCAAACCAAAATCAATTAAAACAATATGAATTTCATTATAATCAATGATACTCGTGTTTTCATAAGATCTTTTATAATTTTTATTATAATGAATCATAATATTTTCCGGTTTTAAATCACAATGATAAATATTTTCAGCAGAACAATAATTTAGTGCATCAATTAATTGTAACATACAATTTTTCATTAGAATTTGTTGATTTTGATAAGAAGGAACATTTTGAAATATTTTGGAATCAATTATATTATTAAATAAATCACCTTGTTCAAAATAATCCATTAAAATAATAATGGCTAAATCATTTAAATTAAGTACTTGATGAATGGTTATTATATTTGGATGTGTGTGAACTTTTAAATGAAGGGCAATTTCTCTTAAAAATGGACAATTAATACATTCATTTTCAATAAATTTAAGATCAAGATTAATTGCATTAATATTACCTTGAGAAGTTTGATTAAAACAATTATAAATTTGATGTTGAATAAATTTTTTATTTTCATTAACATCAATGGTTCCACTACCTGATTTAACCGGAGGATTTTTCAAAATCATTTTAGCAGCATATTTTTTACCTGATTTTAAATCTTGAACTAGGTAAATAAGTCCATAAGTACCAGCACCTATTTTTTTAATAAATTTTAAATTTGAATTTATGGTGAATCCATCAAGTAACATTTGTGGATTTTGATTGTGATGATGGAAATTATGCATGGGATTATATGGTTTGGGTAAGGTTGTATTGATATCAATTAATGGTAGGATATTGAGAGTCATTTGTGTATGTTTGTATGTGTATATATATATATGTAGATGGTTGGATTATAGATTATGGATTATACGAAATCAACCAGATATAAGTAGTTTCATGACATCGTAAAATATAGGAACGGAGTTGAAACATCAAACCATAAATAAACATTTTGTGATGAGTCGCCCTTTGATTATCATTTGACACATGACGAGCTGATTGTGGTTCATCAGATGATTTATTCGCATCTTTTTTTCATTGGAAAGGCGGAACCAGAAAAAATGAGCTGATTTGGAAAAGAAACAAATTGTTGCTTTTACCCTGCGATAACAGGCAATACAATGTGCTGGTACAGTTCATAGAACAGTGTAGAATAGTTCATAGTACGGTGTAGAATAGTACAGTACAGTGTAGAATAGTACAGTACAGTGTAGTATGGAAATAGGAGTATGTCATACACTGGAGAAATGTAAGATGAATAAGATGAATAACAGTATAGTTAATAGTATGTGACGGTGTGCTTACATAATCAAAGACGGCCAAAAACGGATTGCAAATTATGAGACAACTTTTAAATGGGCCAACAATACAATGAAATGACTGGTGTTACAATCACATATGAATGATTAATGATTAGTGATTAATGGGGACCCATGACTATACGATGGATCTACAGTGGAGTTAGGTGTATGTTATTGTTATATGTTGTCAGATCAGAACCAACAGTTATAGGAGTAGAGGGCGATGTAGCTAATGGAGTGATTAGGTAATACTAACTACTGAGCACACATATCTTAGTATGTCTCAGTGTATGACAACATATATGTATTCTCGTATGCTATCTCCTAGTATATCTTAGTATATCTTTGTATTTCTTAATATATCTTAGTATTGACTTTATATAGTTATGTATTTATATTGTTTATATAGTTTATAGTAGTTTACTTAGTATTTTTGTGAAAATATGTTCTTTTTTTACAGGTTGTATTTCTCGGTAAATTGCAGGTTTTTTATAGTCATAAATTGCAGGTTGTGGAGTACAGGTTAGGAGTAGTTGCAATTAGTTTAGTTAAATTAGTTCAATTCAACAATACAACTACCAGTGGCAGGCTTTGAAACCACAATTGCTTCATTTAATTGTTCAGTTGTAAGATTTGGTAATTCAACGTTATAATATTGTTTGGTTAATGCACTAATCAAATCATCTAATTTATCAGTAGTGGTTAAATGAACCACCGATCCACCAAATCCAGCACCTGTTACTCTTGAACCATAAGAACCATTATTAATGGCAATATTACAAATTTTTTCTAAACCTGGAGTTGATGCATTATTTAAAATATTACAAGAATTTTGAGATTCATTCATTAATTTACCAAATTTAGTTAAAAATTCACCATCAGTTGGATTTTCAATTAATTTTAAACTTTGTAATACTCTTAATGAATCACCAAAAATATGTTTTGTTCTTTGATAAATTTTTAATTTATCAAATTTTACCGGGAATTTACTAAGAAATTTAGTGGTAAAAATTTGTGAAGTTATTTTTAAACTGGTGGCAGCTTCATCAACTTTAAATCCAATTTTTTCATCTTCGGTGAAAATTTCTGGGGTTTCAATAATTTTTAATAATTCAGTTAATCTTTTAATACCAATATCTAAATCTTGACCATCCCATTTATCATCACCTTTAATTTTTTCAAAATATTCATCCAAGAAACCTCTTAATGTCCCCGTTGATAAATTTGAATCAGCCACCAAATTTAAATTAAATTTTGATGCAAGATATTCGGCACTAATAGCAGCTTCCACTGCTCTTAAATTATAATTGGTGGGAGCAGTTTCAACTTTATTTGATTCAATTAATGAATTTGAAATAAGGAAAACCATATCATTTGGTTTTAAAATTGGTAATTCAAATGGAATTCCAACTAATTTTGGTTTAAATTGAACCAATAATGCTTTATTTTTACCTCCATATATTGAAGCACATTGATCCATACCACCAGTATTAACACCAACATAATGTTCACTAACAACCGTTATCTTGGTTAAATCATGTTTGGAAATATCGGTAATACCATTGGCTCTTAAGATAGCTAATGTTGAAGCTACGCAAATGGCAGCACTTGATGATAATCCACCACCGGTTGGAACTGTACCATCAAATAATAAATTAAGACCAATTAAACTGTTGTTTTTAATTAAATGAGGGTAGTTTTCAATTATGAATTTATGAGCCACAATTAAACCACATTTAAAATAATTAACCCATGAGAAATTTAGTTTATCAATGGTGATTATTGATCCATCATTAGGTAAGGTTATAGTTTCTGATTTATAATTTTCATTGGTATTAGATAATTTAATAGTATTCAATCCTCCAATTTGTTCATTATTTTCACTTACACCAATTATAACATCATTATCAATGGCCATGGGTAATACAGAAAAATAACAATAATCAATATGATCACCCATTAAATTAACTCTACCTGGTGAACGAGAATAAAAACTGGGTACATCATTATAATTTTTCTTAAATGAATGATTTATTTTTTCATACCTTGATTTGTTTAATTCTGAATTTGAATAGAATGATAAATCGTGGAATGTTGGTACTAAATTGGAATTAATCTCTGACATGTTGAAAAATTGTATTATATTATGTTATGTAATGTTATACTATATTATATCACAGTGTGAAAAAGATTATATGTACCTGTTTATATATACTTATCAATCATAATCGAAATAATCAAAAATCAGATCTAATTGTAACGTTACATTTGAGTGTTATATTCTCCGACAAAAAAAAGAATCTGGGGTGAAGTTTGTGAAAGTGGAGTGGGTGGAGTTGGGTGGTGGAGGTGGTGTGGTGTACGGTAATTTGTAAACTGCCCGACGACATTTTGCCATTTGCTCTTGCCTTGTCTTTAGTTATGTTTTTGTCTGCATGGCTGACTGTATCTCGATGCATCTCGATGCATCTGCCCATGCAGCCGCAGCCCCGTCGCGACCGAGACATTTCCCCAGAACCGCATCGTGCGGGCCAGCGCACGCAACCCGCGGGGTAGCTCGAGGGAAGTGCGACATTTCTCCAATTGCCTTGAAATAAAAAGAAGAGGAAAAAGAATCAAACGGGAAAAAAAAGAAGTCAAACAGGAAAAAGAGGAAAAACAAACCGCTCAACGGGGTAACAAAAACCATAAACCTATAAACTATAAGCTAATTAATACTAATCACGGTATTTGAAAGCACGTTAACAATAGAAGATTAGGTCGAATTATAAAATAGATTAGGTCAAATTCCGTGTTTAACAATGACACACTTACTCTTATTACACATTACTCATTAGCCATTACCCCCATTATTGGTCCATTATTTTGTTCATCATAGAACATTGGGTTGGGGAAAATCCGTAACGTCATGGATAATTAATACGTCAATTACAATGAATACACGATTATTTTTATACATACAATTTCTTGATAAACACGGCATTTTTTTTATCTTTGCATAGTTTAATTTATCTTGATTTATGACTAAGGAATTTGTAAAAATGGGGAAATCTTGCCAGGTACTGCAATTACCCCAACATTTGTTATCAGTTGCTGAGGAGATCACTTGATGGTTTTTGTTGACTTGTATCGCTGGTGCTTGGTACTTTGCTGGTGCTTGCTGTGGTTTATGATACTATGGTATCATTTGAATATGTAAAGTATAGTAATCATGGAAAAACTGTCTCCTACTCGGATTATACTACAATAAACTTAACTTGGCAAGTGGAATTACACGCCAAACAAGACAACCGAGAAAGTGTACCATAATATTTTGGTATTGGCGTCTTGTTGGTTTTGTGAATATGGTTTTGTGAATATTCGAAACACGGAAAAAGCAATATCACAATTCCATTACGAATTTACAATAACAAAATTGAAATAAATTAAAATAAATTAAAATAAATTGAAATAAATAAAAATAAATAAAAATAAAATAGTGAAACACCCAATTACGTAATCAGCTGATGTTATTTTCTCAATGTGTTGCACTTGGTCTATTTGTGTAATGTGGTAATTTTGTGGGGGGGTAAGAAAAAAAAGTAAAAAGTTTAAAAGTAACAAAAAAATTGAAAAAAGATGGAAAAAAGATCGAAAAAAGTTTACTTCAAATTCAGACATTTTTTATTCCCAAAACGGCCTTTTTCTTTCTTTCTTTTTGTTGGTGGAGACATTTTCAAAATTCAGCTATAATGTAGTCACCCTCCAGAATGTAACGTTACATCTGCTCTCCACATTAACGTAAATCAATGTGTAAACGATCTTTTTCATTGAATCAATATATAATAACCTAATAAGTATGTGACTTAATATAAAATTTGTGTTAATTCAAATACTCAAACTAAAACTAAAACTCAATTCTTAATTTATCACTATTACCATGACCACTTCCGATGAATATATTATAGTTACTGGTGGTGCTGGTTATATTGGTTCTCATACAGTTATTGAATTAATTCAAAATAATTATAAAGTTATCATTGTGGATAATTTAATCAATTCAAGTTATGATGCAGTTGCAAGATTAGAATTTATCGTTAAACAAAAAATTCCATTTTTCAAAACTGATATTAGAAATTATGATCAACTTTCTAAAATTTTCAAACAATATAAAATAAGTGGTGTTATTCATTTTGCTGCTTTGAAAGCAGTTGGTGAATCAACTAAAATTCCATTAACTTATTATGATAATAATATTAACGGTACCATTAATTTATTAAAAGTAATGAACGAAAATAATGTTAAAACCATTGTATTTAGTTCTTCCGCTACTGTTTATGGTGATGCTACTCGTTTTGAAAATATGATCCCCATTCCGGAAAATTGTCCTAATGATCCAACTAATCCTTATGGTAAAACAAAATATGTTATTGAACAATTATTAAATGATTTATATACTAGTGATAATCATTGGTCAATGGCTATATTAAGATATTTCAATCCAATTGGTGCTCATCCAAGTGGTTTAATTGGTGAAGATCCGCTAGGTATCCCTAACAATTTATTACCATATTTGGCTCAGGTTGCCATTGGAAGAAGAGATAAATTGTCTATCTTTGGTAATGATTATGATAGTCATGATGGTACTCCTATAAGAGATTATATTCATGTTGTTGATTTAGCCAAGGGTCATATTTCTGCATTAAATTATTTGAAAACTAAAAATTCAAATAATGGTCTTTTCAGAGAATGGAATTTGGGTACAGGTAAAGGTTCAACCGTTTTTGATGTTTATCATGCTTTTTGTAAAGCCGTGGGTCGTGACTTACCTTTTGAAGTTGTGGGCAGAAGAGATGGTGATGTTCTTAATTTAACGGCAAATCCAAAAAGAGCAAACACCGAATTAAACTGGTTCGCTCATTTATCAATCGAAGATGCTTGTAATGATTTATGGAAATGGACAACCGAAAATCCATTTGGTTTTAAAGTTGAAAATTATTCTTGGAAAATGTGGGAAAGTAATGAAAATTATGAAAATAGATTACATGAAATTAAATTTGGAAATTTTAATGTTGGTATTTTAAATCATGGTGCCACCATTCAAAATATTTCAATTAATAATCATCCATTAGTTCTTGGTTTTGATAATCAATCTTCATATAATTCATCTCAAAATCCATTTTTCGGTGCTACCATTGGTCGTGTTGCTAATAGAATTTCAAATGGTGAATTTAAATTAGGTGATACTTTAATTAAACTTGATAAAAATGAATCTAATTCAAATACTTTACATGGTGGTTCCAATGGTTATGATAAATGTAATTTCTTAGGTCCAATAGCTAAACAAAATTCAGATAATTCAATAACTTTACAATTTTTACTTATTGATAATGATGGTAATAATGGATTTCCTTCTACTATTGAAACTATCGTTAAATATACCATTAATGAAAACACAATCACAACCGAATATATCGCTACCATTGCCGAAAATTCTCCTCATGATTTAACTCCTGTCAACTTAACCAATCATACTTATTTTAATCTTTCCCATGATCAAACCATAGATAATACCAAAATAAATTTATTAACTGATAAATATTTGGAATTTAAAAATCAATTACCCACAGGTGAAATCTTAACCATCAATGATTCAACCTTCACTTTAAATCCATCAATCGTTCACGATGATTGTTACATTTTTGAAGATTCTCCAAATCAATTAGATACAAGATCATTAAATTTGAAAAAAATTTTAACCGCATCAATTGAAAATCATTCATTAGTGGTTGAATCAACTGATCCTTCTTTCCAATTTTATACTGGTGATTATGTAAACATTGAAAAATTTGGTTCAAGATCGGGATTTTGTGTTGAACCTGGTAGATTTACCAATGCTATAAATAATAAAAATTGGCAAAATCAAGTATTGTTAAAGAAGGGTGATACCTATGGTTCTTTGATGAAATATACTTTTACTTGATCAAGTAGTAATTTAGTAACTTTTCTCATATATATGATCTATATAAAAATACAATTCTTTACTTTCATTATCTTCTATCTAGTTCATATAATAACCAGCCGTATAATATTTTTAACATTTTTTTGCATGGTACTGCATATAACCCTTCTTCACTCGCATAATAATATAATCAGTACTTCCATATACATAATTTACTATTCAACTATTCTAATTGTACTGATTATTATTATTAAAGCTAAATTTGAAGCATGGGTATATTTGCAGCTATTATTTAACGTTTCATTATTGAATTAAGTGATACTGAAAGCTCACACATACTTAATACTCACAGTTTATGCATGACCATATATTCATTTTTTAACCACTATTTGTAAAAGCAAGTTATTCATTCAAAAGTAAGGCTATAATTATTAACATATTTTGGAAAGCTGTGACTTTTGGGATATTAAAATAGATTGTGTATGAGATAAGTTTAACGATATGCTCATTTTTCCCTCACATCAGAAATCCAAAGTAGATAAGTTTTAACTTTACATAATAAAAGAGACTGTGTTTTTTCAAGAGACACATTTATCTTTTCAGAAATGAAGAAAATTTTGTCACAACAATTGTGTCCACAATTTACCCTGAAATCTTTTTCAATTCAAAGAGGTAGAAAAAATAATTTTGAATAGTAACATAACTGACGTTCGCTCTGATTACTTTCAAGCAACCATTGTCTTTCCAAAAATTTCCATTCTATACTTCATTGAAGTTATCTCCCCCAATCTACTCTTCATTTTCATTTATGTATCATCAACAATTTTTTTCAGACCTTTTGTTAAGGGTAAGAAAGAACCCCTCATTATCTCGTCGTGCTTTTGTAAAAAATAATAGGATTTACGTATTAGATGAAATCAAATGAGTTTTAACCTTTATGAGATTAATTCAATGTAGCTCCTACTCCTCCATCTTCATTTTCCCGTCAAAATTCTCGTCAAACAATTCTCGCTATGCTTTATCATGCATGATTTTACTTTGGATGCAAATTATTTTTTGTTTTGTCGCTCGTTTTTATATACAGTTTGTTTTAACCAAAAAGGTCACAAACCGAAAAAAGGTCAGATAATGGTATGTTTCATGGGGTGTGTATTACCTTATGTCTTTCATTACATACTTAGTGAGGTTTTCTATAGATCATCTTTTGGTTTAACTTATAGTTGATATAACAAGGACAATATCTAAACGTAATGAATAAAACATAAAAAATAAAACATAATATATAAAGCATAGTAAATAAATCATAATAAATAAAACATAATAAATAGAACGTAATAAATAAGTCATAAAAAGTAATTACAAAATTGTCTAGTTGAAAGAAGAAAGAAAAACATGAAAGTGTAAAATGGTTCTTGTAAAACGTGAAGTCGTATCAGGTATCACCGTAAGGAAATATAACGGTACTATAAATACCAATATTGATGTTATGGAGCAATTGATTTATTCTTTGACTTTCCTTTCTTGTGAAAATTTCCAAATCAATGATTGAATTCGGCAGTCTCTTGGTAATTTCATTCAATAAAAACTCTAAATGAATTTCATCAAACTTTGATATTACAGAGAACGTAATGCTATAGCGCTTGTGATTTTTTTGTTTAGATGAAATACCTTCAGGAAACTTATGATATGACTTGACATTGGATAAATTACCTCTATATGACTTTTCTTTAGATGACTTATCTTTAGATGACTTATCTTTAGATGACTTATCTTTAGATAACTCATCTTCAGATGACTTACTTTTTGATGACTCACTTTTCGATGACTTACTTCTAGATGACTCACTCTTGGGTAAAATAGCTTTTCCAGCTTCCAATCTAGATTCTAAAGCACGGCGATGTCTTTCTCTCCTTCTTTGAATCTTATCAATTGAAAATTCTTTTGAATACATTTGACCAAATTTTCTTAAGCCATAAACAGTCCTGAATCTACTTTCTGTAGATTTATAATATAAAAAGTGTGGGTTACAATTAGTACAGGCGACATGTTTTTGACCAAAATACGTTATGAATTCATACATCATAGTGGTAGAAGTTGAAATATCAACATAAGAGATGGATTTGGGGTACAAAGTAGGCTCTAACCTAATTTGATTAGCCATATTATATGTTATACGAGTAAAATTTGTTTAAAGAAGTAGTTAATATTAAATGTTTAAGTGGGGAGAGTTATTATAATATTCTTGCTAAAGAATTAATTAACGACTAATGATGCAGAAGTAATGAAAAAAAGAAGAAGCGGGGGGAGAAGGGTCTTATTTATAGAAATTTGTTTGGTAAAACGTGAATGTGTAATAGTTTCCTATTTATCTTCAAACTGCACTTTATGATTCTATGTGTAGGGCGAATGACTCTTGTTTTTCGATGGCTAGTCTTTTTATATTATAAAACTGGAAGCCAAAGTTCAATTAGCAGTTTGAGCTCGCTTGAAGAAGTTGACGCTTGTTCAATGTGGTTTGTAATCCTTAGAAGTAAAAAAGTATTCTTTTCATTTTGTCTTATTTATCATCTTTGGCGAGAATTGACTTGTACACCACGGGATATTAGCAAAACAATAATTAGAGTAGACTGTAGGGTATCCTTTTAACGTACATAACGGCTATTACATTAATTGCTGTTCAACCATTTGCATTTAGCCCATTTAATTAGTCAATCTGCAAATGCAAATTATATGTAGTAGTTTCAGAGATAAGGTTTTAGATGAGATAAGATTGTTTTTTGTTTTATTTTTAAATTTTTTGCACTTTATTTTTTTACAGTTTACTCAGTTTCAGTTTATATGAATGTGAATCATACAGTAATAATATTCTTGTTTAAAATCCATCGGCCTTTTCAGCATTCACTAATGAAAAAGAAAATGTCTAATCATCAAACAACGAATCTTTCATTGATACTTCAATTTCCAGTTGATTTTCATATCACAGAATCAATGACATTATATACATACATGACCCGTTTTTCAAATTTCGATGATTACTCATTCTTAT
This sequence comes from Soucietia sequanensis, assembly GCA_030557975.1. Classification (NCBI taxonomy): domain Eukaryota; kingdom Fungi; phylum Ascomycota; class Pichiomycetes; order Serinales; family Metschnikowiaceae; genus Soucietia; species Soucietia sequanensis. The sequence continues at coordinate 4,703 of JANIJN010000073.1, read as the reverse complement.
TAAAACCATTTTTCGTCATTGAAAAGTACGTGAATTAACTACAAGATATTAAATTATAGCGCTGTATATTGATTGCCTTAAATAGGACGTAAATATTTCTTTCCTTTCATCTATAACTTGTTAAGCGTAGATAGATTTCGCTTCTCGTTTCTTCTTATCTGATCCTTCGATGTAATCAATTGAATAATGTATTGAGTTTATACTAATCATTCGAATATTATCCCATTCTCTTTTATTTAACTCTTCATTTAACTCTTCATTTAACTCTTCATTTAACTCTTCATTTAACTCTTCATTCAACTCTTCATTTAACTCTTCATTTATTTGATCTCGGTGCCACTTAATTTTTTTATGCATACAGTTTTTATTATAACAAATACAAGCGCCAAATCCCATATCACTATTGATTGTACACTTTACTTTATTCATAATGTCAACTTCATATACCATACTATCATGCTTAGGTGTATACTTCTTCAGCATAAATCCCCAGTAACCTGTCCAAACGAGTTTTTCGAGTGATTTTGATTGTTTTCGAATACCTTCAGCATATTGAGACATTTCTCCAGTGGAATATATCAGTAACAGCTTTAAAATATTTGGCTGTAAATTGTTCAAGAAAGCATTTAATTCTAAATTCCAATATTTATTCTCTACTTGAAAGAATCCTAAAGATAAGTGTTTCAAGTTACTTAAATTTAAAGACAAAACTTGTAAACATCGCTTTAATAATTTGTCTCTCTCAGAGGACATGCTAGGTCCACATATAGAAATATGAAAGCTTTCTAGTCGATTTAGCTCAATACAGTTGAACGTATTTCCCATATATGGAGCTAAATTATAACGATTCTTCACATCCCATCTGGCTTCAAGTGATAAACTTTTCAATGCAAGTCTTAGACCTTCTTGATTCATGGAATTAAGAACCGCATTTATATCGCCCACTACTTTTAGTGACTTTAAATTACCTAATTCCGTCTTCCATTTTCTGATCCAGTTGCGTGTTTCCGTATGCGGTCCAATGTGCACTTCAATGTCTTCAATTGTTTTTGGTAATGTGCCAACTTTTTCAAGAATTTCGTAAGCTTTTGATACACTGAACTTCAATTTTCGTACATTGATATTTTTCTCAAAATTCGTCAAGCTCATCCTTAATGATAGTTCAAGATCTGTTAATGAATAATGTGATACAATTAAAAAAAAAGATAACCAATCGGTTTCTGCATTAGTAAATACCTTGGCTTTTTCGATCACGCTATCTACATCTCGAAATGTATCAAGCGTAATTTTTCGAGTTAAATGTGGATATTTAAATTCATTTTTTTGAAATAATAATTTTTGTAATTGTTGATGATTGATTATCGTGTTATTTAGTTTCAATTCATTAAAAAATGTATAATTGTTCAGACTATTCATTTCTTTCAACGTAGGATTATAATATCTTTCTGATACTAAAATATTTTCATAAAGCTTCACTCTAGCTGGAAATTCAAATTCCCTATGAGTTTGCATAATCGCAATTACATCCCTTTGTACCAAATAGTACATAATTTGAGCAATTGCATTACCAGGTAAGTCGATAATCTTCATTGGTGGTGTATAGTGATGTTATTATTTAATGATATTGATATATGGCTTGGTGATTGTGAATGTTATATTAAAAAATCATAAAGTCTTGAAATCAGCATCATGTAAACTGATGCCCCAAGCGTAACATAATTACCCAGGAATGAAATATTTGCCTATAATCTAGGTAATTTTTGCACCTATGATTTTTTTGAGAATAGCATAATTTGAACCCATTCTGGAATAAACTGCCAAAAAACTAAGTATTTTTGGGTTTATTCCCTAAATTAACTAGCAAAGTTGTTTATATCTCTAGCCAGCACTTATACCAAATTTCTCTACGCTTCCCATTTGAACCCTTTGTACTATTGATTGTACTGGCCATTTCAGTACTTTTAATGTATGCCAACTGAAATAAATCATAACCGGAACTCGCTAGCGAAGCCGTACTTCTGGTCGGGTAAAAGTAATTTATATTGAGTCGTACACTACTATTGAAACAAACATGTACGGGTTTATAACTCAACAAGCATCGATCAAATATAAACAATGTTCAAGCACAGCAATACAATAAACACATCTAATACTACAGTGCTGGATTATCGAAATATGGACAATAAAGTATTGGTAAACCAATCACTCAAACTATACAAATGTAATACTTTTCCAAAATCTATCTTAGAATCTGAAAAAATTGCAGAAATAGTTGACAAACTAGCAATATTTTTATTAAACAAATATCAAGTTTCCAATAATGATCTAATAAGTAAATTCAATAATACATCCGAAATAAAAAAAATACTTAAGGTGTCCCATAAACAATTTGATGAAGGCGATAATAGAATAATTTTAATGTCAATAAAACCAAATACGATTGTATCATCACAATTAATCGTATTTTTAACCAACACCGCTACTACCATCGTTGATAAACCCTTTAATACGATGATATTAATAAAATCAGCTGTTCCAAAGTTTCTTATCTCATGTTTTGAGTCATTGACTTTGGAAATGCCAATTATCATCAAAAATTTATCAATTTCAAATGCATCAATGAAAGATATTCTAAATAAATTATCAATTAGTTCGAAAACATTTGGAGTTGATCATATTTTTGGTGACATGGAATTGCTTTATAATTTACCACCAATGAAACATCCAGACTCATTGAAATACATAACCATAAATATTTCAGAAACTGACTATTTGAAAGTACCTCGTGATGATAATAATGAATTGATAGTGACGATAAATAAATACTTACGAAAAAAGACAAAGTTAAACTTTGATAATTTAATTCTAGCTAAATTTATATCCAAATCATTTATTTTATCAAATGATGGTAAGTTTAAAGTTTTTAGCGAAATCTTGTCAAACGACGCAGAAAATATTGATAAGATTCTTTGGTGTTTAATTGAGTCCTTGCATAGTAGTCTTTAATTACACTCACACTCGTGAAGAACAAAAATTACTTTCTTCAGCATCCCTCAACACATTTCAAGATATCAGTTCCCTCCTACTGGTTTCAGAGTACTAAGTCTCGGTACCAGACTGTACTTTCAACATTTCAAAAAGTCGAGGCTCAGGTCAAATCTCGAAATGCATCAATTAGCGTGGTCTGGTAAGGAGTGCAAGCGAATGCTGACGTTAAACATTGGTTATATATCCATGAAACAAGAAGAAAGCTTGTATGATCGAAGATTCATCAAGTACGTTATGAAACTCAATTTGTTAAGTCAGTGTTGAATTCCGTTTTGTATTCAACAAGCTCGCTATAAGTCAGAAAGTCAAATTAGCTTACAAAAGATAAGATTTTGAATGTCAAAGGTCGCAATAACATGATCTGTTTGTTTTCATATTACGCTGATTCCATGAAAAAGCTTTCACGTTGTGGTGCCCCATATCTTTAATGCTTAATTGTGACTTATATGTTATTTTCAATCAACCTGTATCTAAGGCTGTACCTCATTATGAAATACATACTGACCTCATGAAAGTAAACTTCGTCGACATAATGTTATTGTGGGTGTGTGTGTGTGTGAGCAAAATTCCTCCAATAGGTTACTTAGAATATAGTCTTTTAAATACATAATAAAAAAGTGCATATAATAATTCTACTTAACGTAAACTACCCTATCAACTGCTAACTAGTAAAGACAAAACATGTACTTAGTCTATCACTACGGCTCATCTACTTACCGATTACAATCAACTAACTAGTGTGTATTTAATCTAAGGATATTGATAGAATCTAAGTGCAAGGACAGAGACCTGCAAAATATATATATATACTTGAAATGCAGCGAGTGATCAGTACTTGGGTGCTTAATATCTCCGCCTGATCACGATCAAACCCCGACAAGTCATGTTATGTAATGATTACATCAGCCAAGCCATAGCCATACATTATTCACAAACCGCAAATAATGATTTGTATAGTTCATTAAAGCTAAATACGCTAGTAATTTAAGGTGAAAACACAGATACTTCTATATTCTTGAAACAAATTTGTTAGTATAATATTATATTGTATTATTTATATTGGTAGGATTATATATATCGGCGACATCTCAGTGGGGAAGTGGAAGTTTCCGATGATGATATCGTATTATAATATACTATGTTAATCTAGTGTTATGGAACATGAGAATATACCATCATAGTTGGTATGTTTGTGTCTATTTGTTTAAGGAAAATAAGGAAAAATCATCCACAAAACTCGCATCTTTGAAAATACTATAAAAATGTTGCAAATAGCACTAATATTTAAATATACTCTTCTTCTTTTTCTTCTTTTATTGTCTACTGTTATTGTATTGATAATTTTGCTATACATTGCTATTCCCCTCTTATCGCTGCCATTGCCCTTTCCGTAAACTATACCATTTTCCATTTTCCATTTCATATTCATTTTTGTGAACTTTTTGATACTCGAAGTATTATATATCCATATATATATCGTTTTTTTTGAAATTATTTACGAAAAGATCTTACTACAAGACTGACCACTAAGATGAAGTTCCCAAAATCATCAACGACTAGTCGTCCAACGCTTTTCGTTCTAGCAAGTCAATTTACTTTATTAACCGCCCACTGTGCAAGTGAGCCATTTCAGCAAGATAGAGTGACTAAAACTA
>JANIJN010000072.1:0-49591 GCA_030557975.1 Soucietia sequanensis | reverse complement strand
AACATTAATCTAGAATATTCTAATAGGACATTTATTGTCCTGCATATAATATTCTAGTTTTTCTGGTGAGACTTATTGAATACTAGTAATATGTAAAACTACAATAGTAATATTCAACAGCATTATCAACCAACCAAAAGCAGTATCTCCTAATCCTTTGATTGGCATCTCACAGCTTCATTGTCTACTAGAATAGGGTACATAGTTTCGACGAAAGTCCTCATAGACATCAAGTTTTAATTATTAGTTTATTAATGATTCATCTGTTCTAACTTGACTTCTAGCTAGGCATCTACTTCAATTTCATGGATGGTTATCTAGCAGCACAATTTATACCTTATTGTGATTACTGACTGGGCCTAGTTACTGGATATAAGCTTGGAAATCTGATCTAGTCTTGGCCCTCACTCTTTATACAAACAGCATGTTAATTCTAGCACGCCATTTCAACAATGATTAATTTCATGTACCCCCATATAATTAAACCATTTTCTTTTGTAAAATCTACCGAATTACCAAGTGATTAAGGTTCTATCCATTGGTTCGACTGCTCTATATTCAAGAACAACCGATTATTTTCGTCACTCTAATGAATAACTGTAGAATGTCTACCAATGGTAAGAACACATTTCAAATAGTTCGTCCTATTGGTAATTCCAAACGATAATTGTGATTAATATTGATGGACCTGGGTAAAGCTCTATGATTATGTCATTGAAGCAAAAGCACCCTTTTTAAATTGATCATCAATCGCCAGAAAAACACTATATGGCTATGACCTTTGCACTTGTTCGAGTTGATAGTTGATATCTTCGATGGACCATGTCATGATGTGTAACGACGAAAAAGAGTTGACTGTGTTTCTTCATTGAACTAAATAACTATATCTTGGCTTATCAATCCCGTATATGATTTGATCATTCATTTTCGAGGATAAATTGTACTTTAGTCGCAAGAGTTAAACGCAAAATAGAAGATTACGATAACTGCTGGTAATTCTTTCGAGCAGTGAATATGTTGTCGCTGTTGTCGCTGTTTGATAGAGAAGAAGAGATCTGGAGGAATTGGAGGAGAAACATAGCAATGTATTGAGCAATATTTACTCATAGGAATGCGTCAAATAGACTCATAAATGTATAGTCGTGAAATGGTAAATGATGAGTTAGCGGTATATACACACGCCTTGTTAGTACTCATGTACCCAAGTGAAATAAGGCCTTATAATGATCAAGACTGACTCCAATGATTATGTATGAAATTAGTTCAGAACATTCAATATTCAGTTTTGCTGATTAGTTGATGATACTTTTTCTACATTAAGATTGGTAATTAGTTGCAGTTAGAATATTATTCTGTTAAGACTAACTTGAAAGGGCTACTGATTTTTAGTATTTAGCCTGGTAGTTACTAATTCAAACTGTAGAAAAAGTAAGCAGATAGATGGGACTTCACATTATATAGAGATGTTTTTTTTTAACTATAATGAATATATATTTAACTATAAATTAACTATATACCGTTGAATTTGCGGGGAGAAAATGTTGCAAAAAACCCCTTTAAATGAAAAAGATTGAACAATATGTTAAATCAGGCTTGTATGAGCCTACATTTTGTATGTAGATAAACAGTTAGATACCATAGAAGAACTACTAGTCAATTTTTGCACTCGTCGTGACGTATTCATTTGTATTTTTTTTTTGCTGTCAAAATATGTTATATATTGTTTATAACCGCAAGAGAATAATGGCAAAAATTTTAAGAGTGTGTGATATTACCTAATGTAACAATCTTGAGAAAATTTTCTTGCTACATCACTATCAGAATTTTTAAAAGTACAATTGTAGCTTACATTGATGTTCAAATTCTTTGATTGAAGGTTTTTGTTAAAGAAAGTAGTAATGAAGAAATTTCCAGCAAGCAAGGGCGATATTTCGAAATGTTGGTATTTCGGACAATAGAGTTTCAAGGAACTGAATCTTCCAATGCTTGAAAGCTTTGAAGTTTAAATGTAAGAAAATATTTTACGATCTTACTCTCATTTCAGTAGTTCTTGCATTTTGTGTTCCGTATAATTTTGCTTTTTTTGCGAATTCAAGATTTTATGTCAAAATATCAACATTTTTACAAAAAGGTGAGTTTTTTTTGCATAAATATAACAGTTGAAAAGTGAACAAGTTAAAAGAGAAGGGATAATTGCAACGTATTACGTTTAATTTGATGAATGATTCATAGCTTGGAATGTAATTTAAAATGTGCTAATTGGTATTGCAACTTTCATAGAAAAGTAAGTAACATACATATATGAAATTTCTATCTCATACTGAAGAGGGTATTATTGAGTAGGTAATCAAAAGACATGATAAATTATGTTATCGTAAATTAAATCTCAGGTTGAAAAATTTAGTTGAGTGTTGAATTGCAATAATATTTGTCAAAATTCTGTTTTTGTTTTTGACATGTCTTCAAACTTCACCGGATGAATACTATCTTTGAAAGTCGATAGCTGCTAAATTAAAGTTAATCTAAAATTGAATTGAACTTAAAGTCTGGAATTGGAAATAGTTATGTTATGAAACGAGTTCAATGACGTTGAGTTATATAATTCGTCATTGTCAAAATCGCTATTTAGAATTAGCACAAGATAAAATGGTTAGTAACTCCTATTGTATAGAAAAGTAAATAACATAAATAGATGAGATTTCACACCTCAAAGTTTATACTAGTAAGTAACCAGAATATATTATGAATTGTGTTATAATAAATTAGATTTCAAAATAGTAACTAAAAATAAAAGTGTTTATCAAAATGAATTGCTCAACTAGAGGTCTTGAAGTACAGCACGAAAGCAACATAACGAAATTGTTTTTGGAAATTGTGTAATTTGTCGATAATTTATATTCTGCAATATAATAGTCAACTTTATTTTCCAAATAAAAGCATGGGCCACTGAGATATATTTTCCAAAGTTTACTCACATTCAATCAAAAACAGTCTGACCTACTTTCCTATTTTGCAACAACAGCTTTGACAGTTTCTTTAGTCAAAGCAAAAATTATCTATTTTATTGATTTGAGTACTGGCATTTTTTTTTGTATTCACTTTCTTGAATTTTTTTTCTATGAAAGGATTATTGATTGGTGTATCGAAAAATTTGAAAGGCTCCCTTTAGTTGAAAGTGAAAAAAAAAAATCGACCGATGAATGTTTTCTTTTATGATGATATTTCGGATTTTGAATTCACAAGGATAGATGAAAAAAATATGTGTAACTTATCGAAGGGGGCCATTTTCAATCTTTTGTAGAATTTTTAGAAATTATCATTACACAAGTTCAAAGTTGGAGAATTCACAATAAAATATAAACCATTGCTTGAATGCTTTGGGTCTTCAAAGATATAGCAAAAATTTCTTGACACAAAAAGAGTCGTCTGTTATTCAAATAAGAAAAGGAAAAATCTGAATTAAAGTAATGATATTAAAGTAAAAGAAGTAAGCTACGGATGTTGGAACATATTAGAATAATATTACTGATGGCTATGTTGTGTTGGCTATGTTTAATAGCAAAGGTTTAGCATTGCGTTGGTATATTACACAAGCAATGCTAAGACCAACTATTACAACTTAATACATATGATCACACATAACAGTAATACAAATTGTATTGAATTGATTTGTATAAGTAGATGAATATATCCTCATCTATCTTATATAGTTTTATATGTTTAAGTAATTAATATAGTTTATATTATTGTGAATATAAAAGTTAATCAAAGTTTAAAGTGTTAAAATGTCATTGTCTATTCCTCAAAGAAGTATGGACTTACAACAACGGACATTTTAAGTTCGGGTAAAATGATCAGGTATTTTGAGTTTTGTGAAGTAAACATCAACTGATTAAACTTCAATGTAAAGAGTGTTACTAAATTTCAGTAATTATCAATTGACGTCTTGTTGAAGATTCGACCTGACAGAAGAGAAGCAGTCTACAAAACAAAGCTCCGAATAGTGAAATTTACCTGATCTGATCTTATGAGTTTCGAAAAAAATGATTTGAAAGTAAAAAAAACTTTACTGATTGTGTTACTTTGATATTCTTGACTTGAGTCTGGTCCTCAGATTATAACGGACTGGTGAAATATCAAAGTTGATAAAGAATAATTTTTCAAAATCGCTGATCTTGAATATTTTTATGGTGTATATATGTACAGCCTATATAAAAATTGGTTGAGTTTGTTATTTTCAATTTCATTATGGATACAATCTAATATCACCTATCCTTTTTTCTATAACTAAAGGGTATGGTCTATTAGTTGTAATTATAAGTAAATATATGAAACGCTACTTTCTTGAGACACTTTAGCCATAAGCAATCTTTCGAGAATTTGAGCTTTTACGTATCTTGTAGGGTTCATGTATAGATTCATTAAAAATCGTGTTCTTCAGGAAGACAACAAGTCATTATTTCCCCCATAATACTCATACTCTGTCAAAAATAGTTTTCAAAATATCAAAGTGTAGACTATTCGTGAAAACAACAATTGCAAGCATGTTCACAGCACAATTAAGTAAAAAGAAAAGCAAGGAAATAAAGATGTCATTTCCTGAAAGGCTTAAAATAATTGCATATGATGATGGAGCATTTCTGTGATAGTAGTCTATACTGAATACAAGAACACTAAATTACAACTTGAAAAAAAAAAAAGCTTGCAAAAATTTCAAGGATATGCTGAAAAGATCCATTCAAAGCACGTGTCGCTTATTACCATGTAAATGAATTCATTTAGGTCTTTCTACCCGTTATGATTCTCTATTTTTGGCTGTATATTTTTTGCAGTATATTCTTTGCAGTATACATGGGATTGACGAGAAAATTTAGTGAGTTATGGGAGATAGGATGTATATCATAGTAAATTTTGGCATCACCAGAATCAATGACATATGTTTTTCATGGTTCTGTAGGGTACACAATCAGCTTTTGACAAGACGAGATGAATATTACTTTTATTTATATATACAATTCAGAACAAAGTGAAATCTTATGCTACTTCTTTTTCTAAAATCTGTAAAGGAGTTGTAAATACATTGAACTTTATTGGAGAAAAGTGATTTGGACTTTGGCACCGATTGTAAGCCCTTTCAAAACTCGGTTATGTGCAGCATTTTCAAGCACAATGTTCTTCATATGGTAAAATTCATAGTCGCAAAATCAATTGTAAATCAACAGTGCTGTAGAATATTTTGACTGATAGGAAATTGTTAGCGAGGTGGCAAATGTTCAATTAGTATAGGAATGAAAGTTACATGAAGAATAAATTTAATTGAAAGGCTTTCAATAATTACGTGGTAGTAGCCCATAATACGAAAATACAGTTTTATTCACAGATTTTTTTTACTTTTTACTATTATTTTTACTATCTTGAATAGATATTGAACCACAAAAAAATAAACCTCTCAATGGCAGGAATCAGTTTCTCATATTTGATATTTTTGTTTTCATTTCGAAGTCAATTTATCTCGTCGTGATAAATTAAATTTAAATTTGATTTTATCCATCATTCTTTCGAAGAAAAGAAGTACCTTTTCTTTAAAATCAATGATAATTTCATATCAATTTAGAAAAAAAATTGAAAAAATTCCATTGAGACAAGAATGACTGTCAATAAGGTAACAAGTGAAAAAGTGAGCACTACTTAATGTAGGCAGTATAAGTTGTAAACCAATAAGTCAACGAGAAGTTTCTCATATTTAGTATATAAACTGCACGAAATATCTCAGTTAGCCAAAGAAGTATTTTAGTTTAGTTTTGGAAGTAAGCAAATACTACAACAATAAAAATACATCAAAAGGCTTCAATATATCGCTTTCAAATTTAAGACCGTTGAATATTTTACGGCGTGTATGTTTTTAATATCCTATTTTTTAACCGAAAGAATATATCATGTACCACCGCTGAAAATGAAAATGAGAGTACATTGATACTGAGCTAAATGGGTCACTGTTATTTTCTTTTTTAAACTTTAATATATATTCAGCTACAAAACTAAGTAACTAGCTTTGAAGGACAGGGTAATACTCCCAAAAGCACTTTATGAGATGAATTGAAAAATGAAGCGCTTTCAAGAGTATGAGAATCAGTGTATAAGTTTCAAAAAAAGGTTTAATCTTGAGTGAATTGAAATTCTTTTTGAATCTCACTGAAATGAGAGACTATATTGTTAACGAGAAGGAAAAACAAAGTTTAAGCATCGAATTTGATGAGTTTAACTACTACGAAGTATACTGTTTTAATTGACAAATGAATACTGTGTGGCTATTCTGGCATTCATTCATACAAAGGTATTTATGAAATCAAAATATAAAAGTTAAAGGCTGGAAAACTAAAAAAAAAAAGTTTATGGGCTGCCTATCAGTGCAAAGTGGAGATCAGAGTTGAAAGATCATAAAATTGGAACTTCACCTTTTTTTTGAACGAAATTTAGCTTGACTAAAGTCATCAAGATTAAGTTAGTTGATCGAATGTCTTAATACCAACTGTATAGCGGTAATTAAACCTTGAAAAATCAAACAAGTGTTGCAAAAAAAAAAAAAAAAGACACAAAAGAATTAGAAGGCTAAAAAAGTACAAAACGGTTTATCATCAACGTTCAACCAATTCAACAAGTTGATTTTATAGTAATTACTAATGAGACTGTATAAAGAAAGCAACTTTTTGGAAAGCTAGAGACAGCTGTAGCTAATTCTACAAATCAAAAGTCGAAATATGCTCATATTTCTATGTTCAAATTAAGATCAAATTATCTACAATTATGTCATTTTTTGAACTTTTTTATTTATTGTATATGTCATCCATTATCATTGGGCATAATCTATAGCAGTAGAGAAGAAACTCATTGTGATGAGAACTTTCTTTTGAGCAAGAGAATTAAAATAGTTTAAAGTGAGTGGTTAAATTCTTTCTCTCCGCAATTTTCAAACTGTATTTACAGTTAGGGATATTTTCAATCAAGGATAGTTACATAATAATGTAGCAATTTTTTGAGTAGGTCAAATACGTAATAACTTATACGTGAAGGCTTTGTTTCATTTTGAGGTTTGATGGATAATCACAAATTGAGCATATAAGCCCTGAAAAAGTATGAAACCTCGGAAAACTAGCCATATTTGGTCAATTATATCAAGAGGGAAGTTATTTGTTTTTAAAATTGACTTTTCTTTTGACGTAGCCATATTGACGGAGAAGTAACTTTCCATACAATTTGTGTATCATAATCGTACTTCAAGATACTTAGCATAAAGTCCTCGTCAAATCCTCTATATTTTTTTTCAAAGCATGCAAAAGAAAGTATCTTTTTTACCTATTCAGGCTGCATTTTCTTTGTATAAGCTTCATGTATCCAGGCGAGCTGGCGAGTGCAATTCAGAAATTGGGTAATAATTAATGGCAATCAGCAAAAAAAAAAACGGTACTATATTCACCACCAATTTAAATGATTTTATTAGTATCCCTATCTTGTTTTCAAAATTTTTTTGGTTTGAGAGTAAATGTAAATTATTGTAATCAGTTAAAGCTATTGTTTGAACTTAAAAATGAGATCACTCTCATAACAACCGTCGATAAACACTTAAAGTGCTTCTGGTGTTTTGTTTTTATCAATTCTTGACTGACTAAGCAAATATTCAGTATTTTCACACCACTTACTTTTTGTGACAAGAGTGAATATCATTACATACTTTCTTACTGCCGTTTTGCAAATGAAAAAAGACATACTGATCAGGTAAATGAATGGGAATAATACTAGCTAAAGGTTTTATTTTTAAGTTTAGTATAGTATATTCACTCAAAAAAACACAACAATTATTCGCCTAAAATAAGATGTCCTATTGATTCATTGGGTGGCGTTAGTAAATGGAATCATTTACATGATGTTTATACAATTGCATTCAGTGAAAAAAATCTTCACCTAAATGCATTGTTCAAGTATCCCATGTCGAAGTATCAAAATTTTTCTTGAGATAATTATTGTGTCGGTAATAGTTGTTATGTATTTTAATGGAGTTGACTTGAAAATATTGAGGCGAAAGCAGAAAAATTAGGCCATTGGCTTGATCAACAATCAATTGGCATGTATGATTTTTAGCTTCAATGTAGTCTGATGATTGTATAGCTTATTTTCTTATTTCTTTATTAAGCACTGATTAAAAACTATCGGCTACCTATATTCTGTAGTATTTGTATCCATATGTAATTTATATCCAGCTTTCATTTCGTAATGAGTGAAATTTTATTTGAGTTAATGAATCCAATAAACAAAGCGAAGAGGTTTTTCATATCAAGTAAATGTCTTGTTTTTTTGCCTTATTGTTTTCTACTAAGAAATTGTTTTCAAAGCATTGTATCAGTTCAATTGATTCACTGTAATTGTTTGTAAGTTTTTGTGCAGATTTGAAATGTTTTTTTGAACTGGTAATTTGTATATAATTAAAGATCAGTTAAATAAACTATCAAAAAAAGAACACCAAAAAAATATAAAATATTGAACTATGCTTTTGATATTAGTAATTTTGAAATATTTTTAATATGTTGCTCGAGACTTAAGCTCACATCACTTCAATAGTAAAATCATAGCTAGATCTAGTATTGACTTTTTCATTCGAAGGGCTATATTCAATGAAGTTATCACGGCTTGAAATATATAGCGATATGTAGTGTTGTCCTTGAAATAACACTCTCTTCAACCCTAATCTGAGAGAAATCATTGCTAAGATGAACTTGAATGAGCTTGACATCATAATTTAATAGTTTTCATATACTGAAAATGGACCAAAAACAAAAAAAAGGTAGCGCGTATTGGCTAGCCATTTTTGTGTAATTATTTAAATGTGTTCCTTTTTTTCTTTATTAAAAAAGTTTATGTTTATCAACCACCTATAATGATCTAGTAATATATCTTATGAACGATTCTAACACAACAACTCCACTCAAGCTTTGCATCATAAAAACACACTGAAGCCATCTTTTGTTATCAACTACTTCAGTGGCTCGACGCTTCAAAAATATATACTCTATCACATTCACAGTATCTAAAATCATAAGTGTCTTGATTTTTTTGGGAATAACGAATAATAGCTATGACGGTGGAAATTCGCCATGAACAATTAACGATAGCTGCTAATAATATAAGAGGAAACGAATATAATCCATTAACCCCGGGTAGCCTATCGGCTAACACAAGTACTTATCCTCCTTCATCATCGTCCAACTCATCATCAATACTGGGAAATACAGAATCTACTCACGAATACGAGTTGAACCAGTCAGAGTCACTAACGTTCTTGTATAATTTGCTATATGATGATCAATCCAATTTATCTAAGGCAGACATTTTGTCTATTTTAAATTCTTTGAAACGAAGGGAAAATCGTTTACCATTTTCCATAAATCACCAAAGTGACTCTGACATGCAAGGTGTGAAATGGCCAGAAGGACTTAAAGAAAAATTCGACGAAGAAAGACTGAGAATGGGCAATAAGAACTGGTTTCACAATATCTCAGGATCTCGCGAGGAGGCACTAAAAGTATGTTTTATGATATATTCATTTTGGCCCTGAAATCATTTCCTCTTTGAGGAAAGTACTGAATTCTTTTTTATCTTTTCCTTTTTTTTTCTAATAGCATTTGATATACTAACTTTTCAAAATTAGAGCAATAATATCAAAACTTATCAAACAAACACAGACTTTTTTCTGTTTCAAAAGTTTTTCAGCAAATTGAAGATTCACATAACGCATTTTCAACTACGAAATTTGGTTTCTTGTGGCTCAAATTTGTCCAACGGTATCTTTTATCCTCTGAGCTATTTTCATGATCATAACTTGCATACGGTCAATTACAGTAATAATTCTGACGATTATCATACTTTCTTCAAAATCAACAGATTAATGCCTGATGAGAAATGCTTGTCACAACCTTCAATGAAATTAGACTGTCTAATTGACTCTCGTAACTTGCTACAAAATTCAAACAGTCGTATTTCGACTTTGGCCTGTTCTGATAAAATTTTAGCCAGTGGTACTTTTGAAGGTGGCTATATACTACAAGACATTAGTATTCCGGATAGACCCAAACTTCTAGGTGAATATTCATTAACAAATAATTCTGATGGAATTACCAATTACATTCTGATCAATAAAGATAAAGAATTGATTGTTTGTTCTAATGACAAATATTTGAGGTACATCGATTTACAAGATAATAAATCTGACCTACATCGTCTACCATTTGCAATTAATTGTATAGCGATCAATGCTTTCAACGAAAACGAATTATTTATTACAGGAGATCATATAAACTCATTTTTACTAGATAAGAGAATTCCAATTACAAATTCTTTTTCAAATAATGCTCTTTCATACAAGGGTCATAAAGATTATGGATTTAGTTGTGACTGGTCTCCCACCAATGAAAATTATATGATAACTGGTAATCAAGACGGAAGTGTTAAATTGTGGGATAAAAGAAAGCAACATGAAAGTATATATAGCTGGAACGGTTCTTTAGGATCGCCGTCGAATAAGTCGAACCCACATATTCCAGGAGGACCAATAAGGAATTCAAAATTTAGCTGTAATGGTGATTTTATCTGCTGGGCAGAAAGTTTAGATCATGTGGGAATTTTGGAAGTTAATGACTTAATGAAGACAGATTCAAGTGTCTTGCAACTGAGAGTCCAGTCCATTGACTTCATAGGTAAATGCATCGGGCTTAATTTTGCCCCGGAAGGATTTGGAAACGGGGAACATTTGGTCATAGGCATAAACGATTGTCCTTTAGGGGGAATACTCAGCTATAAACTAGAGAGTAAATCTAAATCTTTAGACTATGATTTTCGTTTTTAATTTATAGAAAAGACCAGTATTACATAGTTTTAAGAGCCAGAACTTGCATTTGTCTCTTTCAACTTATGTAGGTTTATATGTATACAGGTGTATAGATTTGATCACCACATTTCATCAACATTCTCGCTAACTTTTAATTTTCCACCCATTTCTTTAATTAGTTGGTCAACATTATTGATTTTCCAGCTCTCTCTTGTTATAGTAGCTATAACTCTTAGTTTATTTCTACTTTTTACCATTATTTTCTCATAAGCTTCAACCTCTTTGTCCCCGTTAGTTGTCTGTATTTCACTTATCAAAGTCTCAAGTTGGGTTATATGATTGTTGAGAGTATTATTTTGATGTCCGCCATATGCGTCTATATTTCTCTTCCAATAATTAAGCAACCCTTCTATATAACCTATTATCAAAAATCTTTGAAAGCCAGTTTGATATCCGAACTCTTTTCCTTCCATGTATTGCTGCCTGGTTGAATGTTCCTGGCCTTCTTGAAAACCTTCTTGATAATATTGGTCTTCTAAATTCAAAATCTCGTCTGTATCAATATTCAAACTTTCAAAATCTCTTGCCTCCATTCTTCTTCTTTTATTGTCACTCATCGGTTTGATAATGGTATTGAAGTATCCGTTGCATGATGTGGGTTAGTGAATTGAAAAGAGAGCGTGATCATCGAAGAATATCATATCGCAAAACAAAAAAAAAAAAAAAAAAAAGAAGTTTGAGAATAGATATTATTAAGAAATACTCAATTAGCGTCAACAATGTCGAGCGATGGATACGATGATTACGATATAGATAATATAAATAAAAAAAAGCTCAGGAATAAGAGAAAAAGAGACGTGAAACTCAATTATGACTCCGATTCTTCTGAAGATCATGGAATCGAAATCAACGAACTAAATATCATTCCCACAGTGCTAGATAAAGATCATGTTGCAGACGGTATCGATATCGATGATGACAATAACAAAATCGAGGATTCCGTAGATGATATGTTTGCGAGTGAAATTGAAGAAACTGATTCTAAGGATGAGGATACGTCTGCAAATAATGTGAAAAAAAATTCACGAACAGATCAGTCGATGTATTCGAAGAATAAGCAAAATAGTAATAATAGTGATACTCCTAGAAAAGAAGAGCATATATGGGACTTCGATAGTGACATAATCATATCGCATGAGCAGTCTTTGCTTCAAGAGGAAGAGATCAGCGATGAAGCAAAGCAAACACAAATGGACTACCAAAATCAGATTGAGATACTTGATGACGCAACAAGACTCAAAATGGCTAAAGATAAGGGTCAAGTTAAAATCGAAGCATTTAATCTCGAAGAAGAGGATGAAGAAGGAAACTTTGATCTTGATGGAAACTATATACGAAATGAAAAACCTCTTGATGAAAACAATACACAGGACCAGTGGATGGATCAAATCAAGGGTTTTGAAATAGCAAAAGCTAAAGTTGCCCATGAGAAAAGAGAGAGGCTTCAGAAAGAAAAGCGACAAAGCTCACGGTCTTCATCGACCGCAAGCCTTCTTCGTAAGTTGATTGAAATTCTTGAACCCGCGGAAACTCCAATGGAAGCTTTAGCGAGATTCAAACCTCAGAAGGGAAGTAAAAACAACAGCAAGAAATTCGCCAAGTCCCCAGATCACGAAAAAGAAAATATCAGAAAGAAAACCGTTTTTGAACTCACTGCGTACTGTGACGAGTTAATAAATGATAAAGGTTTGTCAGAAATATATGACTTGAGTAGAGAAGAATTGATGAGAAATTTCAAAAATGAAACAGGCTTAGACTTTGAACAAGAAAAGAAAGGTAAAAAGAGATCTTTGTCGGAGGCTGAAATTGATAATGAAATTACGCAAGAACAGGAAACAAGTGAAGATCATACAAGTCAATATTACGAAGACAAAATTTGGGAATATAAATGGGTGGACGAAGAAAATGTCAATGGGCCTTTCACTTCATATGAGATGGATTATTGGGCTAAAAACTACTTTCAGGGCAATGTATTTGTCAGGAGACATGGCCAGAATCCGTTCAGACATATTGATGAAGTACTGTTCAACGAAGTGTAATGGGTACTACTTCACATATATAGATTTAATGATTTCATGTGTAATTACAAAAAACTAAAGTGACGTTCATATTGGTTCCTATTTTTTATATATAATGAATTAAAAAAGGAATGATAAAATCAATTAGCAAGATAATTCAGTAGTGGAAAGTTGATATCCTTTGACAAGCTTTCAGCTGTAGCCCAGCTTATATTACATTTCCATCTTATTTTTGAGCTTAGTATATCCAAAGCGTAGGTTCTAGTTATAAGACCTAAAGAAGCGAGCGTAGCTATTTGACTATTTAGGTCTATAGTCGAGTTCAAAGTAAACTTGTCGTGCTCATTTTCTTTTCTTGAAAGTTCACTTTCTGACAAATTTTGATAAAGATTCAAAAATTCTGAATTAGACTTATTTAAAGATTCTGACTCATTACGGTATACAACTGAAAGAATAGCTCTCAACCTTTCGAGATCAAAATAGTTTGGCGAGAGAAGTCTGTTGTCTATATCTTCTTTGGTCAAGACACCCTTCTTGTTCATTGATAATGCCGACTTTCGTGCTTTACCTTTTCTCGACTTAAGTTTGGAAAAATAATGCAAATCACTTTTTGGTTCAACAAATGACGCTAAATAAGACGAAATTAGAATGAATTTAGAGTGATAAGGAAGATCATTGACACTCAAAGAAGAATTTTCCACTTCTTCCTTGGATGTGTTATATTCTTGAATGTATGAATTATTGATTATGTTGTCATTATTGAATAAGAATCTATTTTCTCGATATATTTTAACAAATTCATTAAGTTTAAATTTTCCTTTCAAAATAGGACTTATAAAATCAGGCCAAAGCTTTTGACATATGTCAAGTAAAAAAGTCATATCAGAACCCGTGTATGCAAAAAACAAATCCACAATTATCTTGGCGTATTGTTTCCAAAACTCGAACCCAGATGAACTTCCATCATAACGTTCATCACCAAAAAAGCAAACTTGAGTGGATTGTAAGATTTCGGTAACTTGTAATTGATTGTAAGGACTGAAAAATATAAGAGGCACTGATGCCGTGACAATTTCTTTCGGATTCTCATGAGAAGTAATGAATACTATGCTTATATTTTTTATTTTGGAATATTCGTGAAGTCTTATAAACGCAGGAAATAAATTATTTGATGAATCGATACATTGATCAAATCTATCGAGAACTAGCACATGATTTTCCTTATACCCAGTCTCTTCAACGAATTGCTCTAATGCAACCACAAAGCTTGCGAAGTTTTCACATAAAAAGTCAATTCGAGAAACTTCTTGACCTTTATAATTAAACTGTTGTTGATATTTCATAAGGTCAACACCACTATCTAGCTTTATTCTTTTAAGACAACGCTGTAGGAGTAGCTTTTGGGATATGCATTCATCACATTTGATAATAGTGTGGCGTATATTTAATGAACGTAGATAATTTTCAACTGTGTATGTTTTACCAACTGCCTTATAACCATTGACTATTACAGCAGGTACCAGAAGTTCCGATTGAGGCGATATGAATGCACCTAGTAAATCTATTTCTTCATCTCTATGCTTGTGGGTTCTTTTGAGTTCCAAAAGAGAGGTTGGATGGTAGTCCATATCCATGTTTGAAAAGTTTACGTTATCTTTTACTGATCCATAATTGTTTTCATTTTAGTTTTTTTTTTTCAATTATCGCGTACAAAAGAAAAATATATAAATGCAAAAAGTTTTTTATTAATTGTGGTACAATTTGTATATACATGTCAATAACTGAAATATTCAAGGTGATCAGTATTTATTTATCACGAAAATAAAAGGTATCATCAGTTATATTCCTCTAGCAAACCTTCTAATAATTTCAAACCGAAGTGGTTTGAAACATTTGAAAATACTTTGATTCTTTCTTGAACATATTGGTGTTTGACAGTTTCTATCCAGTTACCAGAGCATTTACAGAATTCACTCATGTTATCCCCTTTGACTTGATTACATTTAGCACATTTGTGATCTTGCATGAAAAATTGAATCAACAACTTGTTGAATTCTGTGATTATTTCTTCCTCGATAGCAATTTTATTGTAGCTTTTTGTACAATTAGTACATGTCCATATATCTCTTTCTTCATCACGACAAAAGTCAATATCCCTTATAAAATTACAATAATCGCAAACAACATGGGGGATCCTCAATGATGTACTTGGATTTTTGAACGCTGCTTCAGGGCTAAATTCCCTAATCTCTAACACACCAAGCAACTCCTTTCTTAATAAACGTACTTCGATAGTTCTCTTTTTTGACAAGCCAAAGACAGCACAAATGAACTTCACCAACTCTAATACCGGGTTTCTCATTTTGATATGTGAACCAGGTAATTTGGGGAAGTCATACTCAATTTTTAAATCTGGAGATATTATAGATTCGTTTTGACGACGATACAATTTTTCAATTCTTTTTTGTAATGGCTTCCTAAATAGTTCTATAACTCCGTTGTCTATATTTTCTTCGTCTGCCTCATTGGATTCAAGTTTTCTTTGGCCTCTTAAAATATGAGCAAGTTGAGTAGCCCTAGGGGTTCCAACTTGGGTCTCACCAATTAAAGTTTCTGTTTTAAACTTAGTCAAGGAATCCAAGAAAATAACCAACCAATCTTCAAACTCATTTTGAAAAATGACTGGTAAAAATTTTTGTATCTGCCATTTATTAACAGGAATCAAATCTTGAACTTCATCATCAGTTATTTCAGTACAACATCTGCCCCCATAATTATGTTCGTCCATCCAAACCAATAATTCCCAATATTTGACAATTCTCAAATCCAAAAAGTTAAATAATGGTTTTGATCTTACAGCTTTCGTTATATATTGACCATAAGCATATGAATTTTCAACAGAAATTTTTGTAGTTTGAAGAATGATTTTATTTCTATTAGCAAATACAACATGTGCATTCATTCTTTTAAATTCACCAACTAATTGCAACAAAGCTTTCGAGGTTAAATTGTGGACGTGATAATGTAAAGCATGATCATATAGAAACGAGTCCTTCCGTTGTACCCAGGCTACTAAATGATTCATTACCGAATCAGCATTGATATTATTTCTCAAAGCATCATCCCACCAGTCCTTTACCATAGCTCTCAAAATACTCAAACTTGGAGTAGAGAAAGAGTCTTCCGCCATTGTTGACGCACCATTATTCAGATCAAAATGCATACCATCTTCAGCCAAATCAGTACCTTCGGCCTCATTGATTAGTGCACTTGTCAAAATCGTGTTAATAGTTAGTGTCCCGATTTCCACCTCCAAACAAGCGGTTTCATATATTTCTGGATTGTTAATAGTTGAAAAGTCTAAATTTTCAAAATCTTGTCCTTTATCAGCTTCAAAACTACCATGATCTGGCAATGGATCCGGTGACCACCATAAAACAATGTTGTTATTACTCAATCTTCTGGCATACTCAATATCAATCAAATAACCAATGTTTTCAATTTGCAAGTTACAGATTGGAACCTTACCGTAGTTCGAGAGAGAGATCAAATTTTTTATCCACGAAGCTAGAACAAAATAATGGTTGATAATTCTTTTTGAGATCAAGGATTGCCAGCCAATTGCTGGTAATGAAAGTTCTGCAACTTTCATTTTTATTGTCGGGAAATCTGAAGTTGCACTCAATGAACTTAATACTTTTGACGCATATGGTGACTGGATTGTAAATAAGGCTTTATTACTTCTGCTTTCATGAATCTTTGATATAGTTGAGTTAAGTTTTTTGTATAATGAAGATCTGTTGTTGTAATATGAGGTATCAAAATTCAAGTTTGCAGGATATTCGATTATATTATACATCTTCCCAAGTCTATCTTTCTTTGATTCATATACTTCTTTGTAGATTTTGTCTATATTTGAAGGCAATTCTTGTGCATTCGATGATGGTTTTAAGATGAAAATCGATGCCGAGGTATCCCAAGTTTTGAAAATGGTGAAAAACTCATAACTGTTCGTAACGACATGTAAGAGATAAACGATTTCCATATTAAATCTTTTCAAATACGAATCTTTATCAACTTTCATTAAATCTTTCATATTGAAACCATTTTTTAAACCTTTACCTAGCGCTCCCACTTTTGTATCATCAAACCTAATTGTATTTCCCAAATTAATAATTGCCCTGTCAATTGGATTTATCTTACTTTCATAAAGTCCTAGTATTTTTGAGTCTTGTAATAAGCTATCAACTCTACTTATTTCTTCATTATAAACAGCCTCCGGCATAGTCAATTTATACAAATTAGAACCATCATGCCCATTTGGTAAAATTGCAGCTGATTTTTCAATTTCACAGTTTTGTATATAATTTTTAAGAGCCAATTCAGTTTTGAAGGTAGCATAAATTTGCTTAGGAATGTGGAAGACGAACGAGTGAACTTTATTGCCGGTCAGTATATATGCTTTGACATCACCTGGAGTAGCGGGATCAATTTTATACTCGAGAATTTCCCAGTCAGATCCAGCGACGCTTTCAGCTTGTCTACGAAATAAACCACCGACTGAAGATCTATGAGACGATTCGGTATTATTACCGAATAATTTTTTTCTTTTTTCTCTATTCTTGGCTTGAACTTTCCATTTAGCTTTTTGGTATTGTAAAAAGCCAACGTAATCTTCAGTCATCAAAGGACAAGGACCGTTCAAGACGGCTTCGTTTCTTTCTTGTTCTTCAATTTCGTTATTAGTCCTACCATTTCTTCTTTTACGTGATGTGACTTTACCTATTTTTGACTTTGTAAAACCAGTATCAACGTCACCAAATTCTTCAATGTCTTTCACTTGATTTTTTAAGGCTTCATTTTTGGTTGATTTACCAAAGAATGATGAAATAGAGGATTGTTGTTTTGAATCATCTCTTGTGTTGATTTTTCTTTGCAACCAGTCGGGGTGAGGAACTCTAGGAACAGGATTATCGATATCTTGTAATGCGGCAGGAATTGTAATGATTTTTTGAACAACAGAAGATAAACGTTCGTAGTAATAGTTCCAATCAATAACTGATCTTGGGTCAAATTCCGACAATGAAGGATCCTTCAACCATTTTTTCAAAAAGTATTCTTTTTTATCTGATGAGAAAATCGAAACAGGAACAGCTCTTTCAGTGACAGGGGCTCCAATTGGTTTGGAACTAATAATATATTTACATGCCAATCCAGCATCTTTGACCATTTCCTCACCCAAAAATTCACCCAATCTTTTCGCAGTTGTAATTGAGGTAGATTTTTGACCACCATATTCTATCAAAGCTTTAGACATACTTCTATTTTCACAAATAAGTTCAATTAAATCTTCATCTTCCAACATGCCACCTTTAGCGTCTAAAACATCCAACCAGTTATTAGCAACAGAAGCAACTGCTTTGTAACAATTCTCCAAACTGTCACCATCCAAGAATAATTTGAAAATATCAGATTGAAAGTTTTTGATTAGTTGTAACTCTCCCCTTCTTTTTAACTCAAAACCTTTCAATTCGGCCAATGAGCCATCGTCGTTAAATACTGCATATCTTTTTTTCAAACCTTTTCCTTCTTCTTTTGAAGTTGGCAATATCATAGCTTTGTAAGGACCATCCACCTCGAAGAAAATGGAATTTTCAGATTTGGTTTCATACTTGAAACTTTCTCCATTCACCAAATCTTGATATTGATGATTCGTGAATTTTTCATGAACAATATAATTAAGCATAGAGCATGGATATTCAACAAAAATATTTTTACCATCTTTGCATTTGAAATTGAAGTTTTCTGGGAAAGATTTTGGGAGAATACACCAAATACCATCTGTATCCAATTCTAATGGTCTACCTATTCTTTCAACTAATGATCTGGCCATTTGAATGATAGTTGCACCGGTAAGACATGTTATTCCAGCCATCTCCATTGAATACCAACGAGATCCTTTTCTCATGACATAACCATAGAATGAATTCAAAATAACTTTATGGGCCAATTGTAAAGAGTCGTATAAAACAACCATCTTCTTTGCTTCATCTTTGGAAATGGTATCGCTATTACTGATCTTTGATGTTTTACCTTTCCATACTTTGGCTAATGTTTTGAACTCATAACGACGATCTCTGAAGTTTCTTACTGTGTTTACATAAAATGGATTTTCTCTTTGACAAACGATTGCTTCTCTTGTAACTGTTTTAGATTGTTTGATTTTATGATATACCTTTCTAGAGTAATCACTTAATCGTTTTTTGATCAACAGTGCTTGTTCTGAATATTGAAGTTCATCAAAGGTTCTTGGTGGTAACCAAGGTTTAGCGGCTGGAAATGATTCGTTTTGTAAAGTTCTTTTGATCATGCCATATTCATTCATCTCAGCAGGATAATATTCTCCTCTCCAAGCCCAAGGTAATCTACGATCACAATTTTTGCCAGGTCTATTGAAGTCACATCCTGCGCAATCTTCTTCAGACTTTATCGAGTCAGGTTGTAATCTATTTGAAGTCATAATGTTAGGATACATAGAAGCGACATCGACATGATAAATTAAGGGGGTTTCCTCCCTTACTGGATTTTCTTTCAAGACAATTAATTCTTTTCTGATTTTGTTGTAAATCTCATCATAATTTTCAACATCTTCAAGTTTCTTACCATTTTCAACCTCGATACAGAACTTCAAAGAAGAGTGTAAGTCATTCAAGAGTTCATCAATTGCAGTTGGATCAACTTTGAAATTATTTGGGATATCACTTCTGAAAACTCCGGCTTCTAAAGACTCCACATGACCACCAACATAAGTTTCAGATTCCAATAGATGACCGTCATAGAACCTTTCAATTGGATCAGTATATTTATTGGGTAGAACAATATTCTTCTCATAGGCTTGAACCATTAAAAGCATTTCGCATAACGTACCAGTACCTTTACGTAAAACTTCATCAGGATTCAAGGGAATAATAGTACATAAAGAAAAAATAAAAGGATGAACATACTTATAATATAAGTAATAGGTTGCCACAGCATCAGAGACAGAATATTCTGATAGAAGTTGAGGTTTCTCATAAGCATAAGGTGTCATTAATTCTGGATCGAGCTCAGTTGGATTATAACCTAATTTAGCAGTTGTAACAGCTTTCAAACCCTGTGAACCCTGGGGTAAATATGAATCTCTTTTAACCCATCTATAACAGTCCATATGAACACAATATTTAGATTTATATTCACCTTCATTATCTTTCGCAAAACCGATCTCGTCAAACATATTCATATCATGATAGTTAGCTCTATTTTCCACGAAAGGCCAATCAAAAAAGTCACCATTGAAAGTTGCTATTACTGTTGGTCTCGAATCTCTAATATGCTCAAAAAATCGTATAAGCAAATGTTTTTCATCAGGCTCATTAAATATGGTAAATAAACCAGGATATTCTGGTTTTGGTGTGTATTCAAAATCCTCAATATCTTCGGATATAATTTCACGATTGGTGATTAAAAAACCTTCACCATCGATCATGTAAGAAATCATCATAATTTGATCAATTTTGGCATCTGGAAATTTTAATGGAGCTTTCGTTGTTTCGATATCAAAAGCTAAAACAACAGGGTCAGCAAATGCAATTTTAGTAGTATTTTCTTCTAGTCTTACCTCTCCATGTTTGACATAAACATCATACCATTTTCCAACTCTTATATTCTCGTCAATTGAAACTCTTACATGGTAAGGCACATCATATTCTCTTATATCATCGATCAACGTTGCAGGATCAGTGTTTACATTTTCCATATCAGAATTATGATGAATTTGAAATACATCTCTGGTGTCACGTTTGATTTGATTATCTTTGATGATTGGGGTAAGTAATCTTCTCGCACCCAATAAGTCGGATATATTATGGAAAGTCAATTTGATCAAATTCTTTTTCAAACCTACTAAATGATTGGGCAAAGCTAAGTCATCTCTTTGAACTCTGGAAATATTTTTAAGGTGACAAGGTTCTAAAAATTTTTTTAACATTTCTTCGACTTCGGCTTCACGACCAGTATTAATGACAAGATAAAAGTAAGGATCGAATTGTAAAGTGACTTTAAATGAGCCACCTTCTTCATCTAAAAAGTAATAATCGACTCCAGAATATCCAGCTAAATAATCATCAGTTGGAACAGTAGTTGCATGCATATTAATTAACCAACCTCTACGAGGTTTGAGCCCATCACATTCTCCATGATCAAGTCTATCAAAGCCCATGATCGAATCGATATTGTCGATTTTTTCAATCACTTCTTTTTTCTCTATGGCATCATTTAACATGGGATTATATGTATTGGGATCAACTTGGTAACGATTGTTAGATCCATCTTTTGATTTGAAGTCCGACCTTATTGTGGTGCTCTTTTTATTATTCTTATCGTTTTTAACAAACCTAGCGGAGCTCGAGCCCTTAAATTGTCCAGGTTTAAATGACATTTAATGTATGAGTTTTCGTGGTGTATGATTATGGTGAAGTTTATGATAATAACTTTTATATGGGTTTTTTATGCTGATAAATTTAGATGCCAGTTCCTTTAGGGCAATGTAATGAGTAATAAATAAATAAATAGGTTAGCCTGTAAATTTTTAATCGTAAAAGCTATTCAACTAACTCGTTGACTACTATCCAGATATTTTGAACCAAACATAGATTAGTAAATAAATATATATCATCTTAAACCAGCTGCCTATTTGGGCATTTGGCGAAACAAAAAAATCAACGCGTGAATTTTCTTTTCCTAACAAAAAACGCGTCAATAATTGTGTAGGAGGTACGGATGTCATATTTATTTACTGGTGTACGGAATTATATACATGAAAGTGTAAACTATAAAGTAATTATCTGCTCATGAATAAGATAATAACGATTTGCACAATGACAGCATAGAAGAAAAGAAATTGAATTCTCAACTTTCTTTGTCTACTTGATATACTATTACTTGCAGTACTAGATGTAACAGAATCTGCAGATGGTAAAACCAAAAATTTTAATGATCTCATGAGGAATAATGCCAAATTAGCAGTGAAAATCAAGACTACCCCATAATAGATTGCCCAATGTCCACCTATTAAATGTCTCCAGCATAAAATCATTATAATAGAGACGTACTTGTAACCACTGAATGCAATTAAATCCCACAACGATGATTGAGTTGAGCAATTCAATACATAAAGGCCAATTTTGAATATAAGAATATCAATAAATGAACAAGCTAAAGTTTGCGAAGCCAAATAACCAAATAACTGGGGATGGAAATCACCTTTGAGGCCTTGGAAGGATGACCATAGTAGAATATAAGTTATGAATGACATTAATGGGATATATAAATCAGGTGCATTCACATCAAACGAAGGAGGTGCAAATGATATGGATGAAGCCATATTAGCTCCAGGAACGGGGGACGCTACACCAACGGTTCCACCAACACTTCCACCACCACCTACTGTATTAGCAGATGGATCAGATGTAGTAAGTCTATTCCAATTTTTATTACCATAAGGAAATAGAATCAATCCAATCTTCCTGAAAACATAAGAATTGCTTACTTTGAAATAATAGTTCAAGTCCAGAGTACCAGGGATGAAAGATCCAAAATTTTGCTGTAAATATTGGTTTGAAGAGCCAAAACTTGATTTGGCAAATTGAGCAGCAACTGATGCGGCTGGGTCATTGAGGAAAGTTGTATACGGAACTCCTTGTTGCTGCTGTTGCTGCTGCTGTTGTTGTGCTTGGGGTATTTGATTCGAGTAATGCTGTTGTTGATTGTGAATTTGATGGGTTTGTTGGCCAGGTTGTTGCTGATATTGATTCAGACTCAGGAAAGATGAAGGAGCATGTTGTGGTTGAGGATGCTGCAAGTTATTCTGAGCTATGTTACCGTAAGGAGAATACATGGCAATGCTTTTTTCTCCAGCTTAGGTATGATAATTTTGTGACGAGATGTGAATAAATAAGTATGCCAAATCAGATGCAATTGATGTACCTGAAGTTATCTTAATCTTGAAGTCGTTATTCTTGTTGTTGTTCTTTCATAAAAATGGGAAATAAAGTCGTGCGAAAAAACCAAAGTGTAGACTTCTTAATGAGGCAAGGTGTTTCAATACAGTACTTTCTTAGTTGGATGTGAATTTTTCTAGAATGATCGCGATTCTCGTTTTTTTAGCGGTTAGCAATCAAAATATTATCAACCCATAAACGTTTTGTGAATGATGCTAAAATAATTTTTCGATATATTTAAAGCAGGTCAATTACTTTAAAATATATATTGTATCGAAGCGGAAATCTATAAATTTTCTTTAATTTGTTCATCTAGTAGCAACAACAATAACATATACAACGCCACCGATTCAATTGATAAAATTCAATCTTTAAAATCTCCGTACCAATTTTCATATTCTTATAACATTCACTAAATATGTCAAACAATCCCGAAAGCAAAGGTAAGGTTTTGGTTGTCTCGAACAGATTGCCAGTCACGATCAAAAGATCTTCTGATGGTCTGTATGATTATAGTATGTCTTCAGGTGGTCTTGTGACTGGTCTACAAGGTTTAAAGAAGTCAACCGAATTTCAATGGCTTGGATGGCCAGGTCTTGAAATTCCTGAAAATGAACAAGAACGAGTCAATAATGATTTAATGGAAAAATTCAAATGTACAGCTATTTTCTTAAGTGATGCTATAGCTGATTTACATTATAATGGATTTTCAAATAGTATTTTATGGCCATTGTTTCATTACCATCCCGGTGAAATGAATTTTGATGAAAATGCTTGGGCAGCTTATATTCAGGCCAATCGTGAATTTGCTATTAGCATTGCCAATCAAATTGATGACAATGATTTAGTTTGGGTTCACGATTATCATTTAATGTTACTTCCTCAAATGTTGAGAGAAGAAATAGCTTCCAAGAAAAAGAATGTTAGAATTGGATTTTTTTTACATACTCCTTTCCCATCATCAGAAATTTATAGAATTTTACCTGTGAGAAATGAAATTTTAGTTGGGGTGTTAAGTTGTGATTTAGTCGGATTTCACACTTATGATTATGCTAGGCATTTCTTAAGTTCAGTTTCTCATATAGTGCCAAATGTTAAAACATTGCCCAATGGCATTGAGTTTGAAGGTAGATCAATTAGTATTGGTGCTTTCCCAATTGGTATCGACGTTGAAAAATTCACAGAAGGTGTTACCAAGCAATCGGTTCTTGACAGGGTTCAAAGTTTACAGAATAAGTTTGAAGATACTAAAATCATCGTTGGGGTCGATAGACTTGACTATATAAAAGGGGTACCTCAAAAATTACATGCATTCGAAGTATTTTTAACCGAAAATCCAGAATGGATCGGTAAGGTAATTCTCGTTCAGGTTGCAGTACCTTCACGTGGTGATGTTGAAGAGTATCAAAGTTTGAGAGCAACCGTTAATGAATTAGTGGGTAGAATCAATGGTAAATTTGGTACTGTTGAATTTGTTCCAATTCATTTCATGCATAAGTCAATTCCATTTGATGAACTTATCAGTCTATATAAAATTTCTGATGTTTGTCTTGTAAGTTCAACAAGAGACGGTATGAACTTAGTAAGTTATGAATATATTGCTTGTCAGCAAGAGAAAAAAGGTGCTCTTATTCTTTCCGAATTCGCAGGTGCTGCTCAATCATTAAATGGTGCAATAATTGTAAACCCATGGAACATTGAAGAATTGAGTGATGCTATAAAAGAAAGTTTAACATTACCTGATGAGAAGAAGAAAATTAATTTCAAGAAAATGTTCGACTACATTTCAAAATACACTTCAGGGTTTTGGGGTGAAAGTTTTGTTAAAGAACTTTTTAAATGTGTGGCCGATAAAAAATAGACCAAAGTAACGATAGAATTAAGAAATACAATATCATAGACATGAACAATTATTTAACTGATTATTTCATTTGAATTTGTACTACAAACCTTTTTAGTATTTGACGTTTTGAAAGATTTTTTTATGTTGAAGTATTTGTTATAGAGTATATATAAACAAAACACATTATGAGTATTTTCAATGAATAAATTTCACTTGTGCAATGATGAAAACGATACCGAAAAAAATAGGATGAATCTGAATTATATATTGGTATTCTCGAGCTTAATCCGAAATGCTTTTGGTATAACCACAACAAATAGATAGTTTGTATTGAAAAAATATCTCATATTTCTTGTGATTATTTGAGTGATTATCTGATAGGCTATAAACGACTAAACATTCTCGAATTACTTTGGATTGGTGAGACCTACAACTTTTCTAAGCTCTGATTTTCACCCTCTAACAAGACTTGAACGAAAAAAAAGCGTAATTTTATTTACCGCTGTATTTCTATATATTTGAGAATATTATTAGGAAAGTGCAATGTAGCTTATAAGCAATTTTTGTATAATACCGAAATCATTCTAGAGGTAATATATATGAGTCATATATGTAAGTTTGATGCAAATAAGCCTGTGTCAATCACATCTTGTCCACGATATCACGACAAATTTCTATCGTTTCCATTATTAGGAAGGTCTAGTAATCCATGTAGACCTTGTTTTAGCTCAACTGGTGGAATGAGTCGAGATTGACATAATAAACTGTATTAGACTCCTAAGCAAGAAAAAGAGGACGATAATTTGAAAGACATTCAAAAAGCCAACATTATTCATTTCACTTTGATGTCAAGTCAAGGGAAGATCAATATCAACATAGTCCAATGTAATAAGATTGGACTATTACATTGGATTTCATGATAAAAGTTTGTCAACTTCAACGATGGATCACGAAGCATTTCTTACTTGGGTCCAAAAATAAGCAACCAGCTATGGAAACCTGTGGGACCATTTTATGAAATTCAGACAAAAAAGAAGCTCTCTTTTTTTTGAATAAATTTATGAAATGGTTCAATTTAGTATACGAAATACAGGTTGAATTTGTTAATTCTTAACCCGATTGAATATTTGTGGTGAATGTTTTAATCAACATAACCAGAATCCTCTTCGATCGATAAACCGGAGAAAGTATGACTTTCTAAATTAGCTTTTGTTAATGGGGTGAGCGATCTTCTATTTTCTTTATCATTTTTTAATTTGTCTTGATCTTCATCACTATTGTTCTTCGCATCTAATGTTGAAAGTTCACCCGCTTTGTTGGTTTCAGGACCAATTATTTTATTGGATGTTATTGATGACGATTGGGGTAATAATCTTGTACCAGACGGAATATTGGATGAAGTGTTATTAGACAATTCTTTGGGTAAATCAGCAGTTATGACTTGAGGTCTAATACCCAATTTTGATAATAAAGAGTTATTCGAGTATAAGTAAGATGATGGAGTTGATAATGATTGTCTTGATAGTATAGTGCTTTCAGAATATAATGTAGTGTCTGGTAACATTGTTTTTAATTTAGGAAAATGCTTAGGGTTATTAGATTTGGAGTTCGTTTTAGAATTCGTTTTAGACTTAGCTGACGAAGATCTTTTGAGATTAGATGAGACTGCACTGTTTGATAAATCATCATTATTAGTTGATTTATAGCTTTTACTATGAATCGAGTTTTCAGGCGAACTACGTTCATCTTCTTCTTTATAGTGATGAATGTCTTCTTCAAAATTCTTAGCCAGGTTAAATGCAGTCATTAAATAGGGTAACTCTTCTGAAATAGTTGATTTTTGTAAAATGGTTGTAGCCGACAATGAAGCCATTGAATCTCTTCTTGATTGATGATTGAATTTATTTAGGTTTGGTGATTTTAATGAAGGTGAAGAAGAGGATGGAGAATTACGATGAGATGATGAATTATGTTTATGCGAAATATGACTAGTTGTGGGTGAATCAGATGTTAAGTTCGGAATTGTAGAAGCAGGAGGTTGCAATTGTTGTGATCTAGTGATTGAGTGAACCATCGGTGGATTATGTACTGACATTGAAGAAGAATACATTGAATTTGATCCATAATCAGATTCAGAGCCATAATCATCATAATCAACAACCTCACTTTCATCATCGGATAATGCTTCGTGACTTAAAGGATGAGGGGTTGGGATATTTTGTTGATGCGGAGTAGGTGAATTTGAAACATTTTGAGAATGCTTGACGGCTTTAGTTTTTGATTGAGATTTATGTGTATCTTTGTTGTCGACGTGAACATAATCATCAGTATTGATCTCCGGTTGATAGTCAAACTCCGTTTCGATTTCTTCCAAATCAGTATTAAAATTATCACTACTATCATCACTGTAAATAATGATTTGTTGCTGAACTCTTTCCAATTTGAAAGCCTCGAACATTTGTTCCATATCACTTATAACAGCTAAACATTCATGTTTACCTGCACTATCTTCAGTATTGATCGCATTATTCAATTGTTTCAATAGACTAACAACGAATTGTTTATAGGTTATAACGGTTGATGCAGTTTCATTTGAACTATTAATATTATTTCCATAATCTTCTTCCAACATTGATTCTAAATCAGTACCGATGGTAATTAATTTTGCTTTCAGATAAGCTACCGTGATTTTATCATAAAGTTCATCTTTCAATCTTATATTTCTTAAAGTTAATGAAGTCAAAAGAGTACCACTATCACTGATATATTCCATAGGAGTCAAAGTTCTAGATGATTTTGTTATATGATCCAAGTCAAATGATATTTTATTTATTTTAGCATTTAATTCCTTACAATCATTTAACACTTTCAAACTAATATTATTATTAAAGTTTTTGATTTCATTAGGATTGGAAGAATTAAAATGGTCAGTTGAATTTATGTCAAGCGATAAAAATGCCCAATTTTTCAAATTCAATTCAATTTTTTCTAAACTTTGTAATATTGTTAATGATAGTTGACATAATTTTGAAATTTTTCTTTCTGTTAATGGAAAATTATGAATTATATGAATTAATTGTGAGGTTTTCTCTTTTTCTTTATTTAAATTTGGATCTTTTGCTAATTTTATTATTGGATCATCATAAATTTCAATATCTGTATATGACATTAGTACAAACAAGAAAGAGAAAAGAAAAATTTTCAAGAACTAGTATATGCTAAGTTGAAAAGACGGTATCTTTATTTTAAAACGAATGGCGGGAAATAACGGTTAGTGAAGTCGCAATTATTGTCGTTTGAGAGAAGCCAAACTTAAACTATTCTTCAATTCTTTCAACTTGGTTGAAATGGAGATAGCAGAGGTAATTGTAATTCGGTGAGTTGACAACTCTATAGATGGTTGTCAAGTAATTCTAATTTGATAGGCGGTAAAAAAAAAATGCAGGGAAAGTGTATTTTATGAATCACCAACAGTAACATGCAATAATCGTTAACAAAAATTGACCTTGAGGTTTCGCTTGTGTTTTTATGTTGTTGTTGTTGTCGAAAAATTGTGGAGTTAAGTAGCAAACCTTAATTCCAATTATGATGTCAATGCTGATGCTGATGCTAATGTTGATGCCGATTAGAGTGATGAGTGTATTAAATCAGCCAAATCGTAAATGAATATATCGAGATGTGTTGAGTGTAAACTGACCTCAACTTTTAGTCAATTCTTTGATTAATGGAAAGTTGTCAATAATAATAATAAAAATAATAATAATAATAATAAGCTGATTGTTTTGGTTTGTGAGTTATTTTGCGCAGACAAAAGAAAAACTGTTTTTTTTCTTGATAACTTTTTTTTTCAATTTCTGTCTCGGATTTTAAAGCTGATAAGTTAAAAAGCAATGGATATAATGACATGCTTACGATACGGATCATAAAGGCAATCCATACATGTAAAATGTAAGCTTAAGCGCAATTTATGAATTATACGATCTAACAAAGTGTTAAAGTGTAAATTAGATAAGGCATATAACAAACAGATATGAGTAAGAAAATGAAGGAAAAAAAAACATAACATAAATAAAGTAGAATGAAAATAGCTTCAAAAAAAAAAAAGAAGCTAGGGAAAGATGGACGAGATAAAGTATAATGTAAAGTTGAAGTTAAGTAAAGTTAAATAAATAAGGAAGAATGATAAAAGATAGTTTAAATTGAGTAAACGAAGATAAATGAAACAAAAGTTATTGATACCACCTTATAATCATGTATTGCATCCTCAAACGGGTAAAAGAGGATCGGTACCATGATCTTCAAACGGGTAAAAAAATGATCAATAACATGTGATTAGGTGACATTGGTTTTGTATGAATGCAAAGACATAAGGTTGAATAAATTTAAAAAAAATTATGATGATAACAATAATGATAATGATAACGAAAATGTCTATGAATATAATGATGATAACGTAAAAAAACACTAATGCTTAACGTGAGTGTAGTGTAGGTTGTGTTGAAACTGATTCAAGTGTAGTGTGGTGCATGAATCTGGATGAATTTATATTGGTGATGCAAGGAAGATATATATATATATTGGTAAAAAAGTGATATGTTGTTACTTGTCGATTATTCAATGACTATCTAAAGATAATCTATTATCATTAACGATATCATCTTTATGCAGTGATTCACTTTTGATTCGATTTTTGATTATACTATACCATTCATCAATAGTACAATCATTATGAATGGCTATAATTATTAATGTCATATTATCAAAACCAACACCGGTTACATTTGAAGCCATACCAATACAATCATTCAAGATAAATTCAGTTATATGACTTAATTTCCAATCATCAGCAATTTTACTTCTTATTAAATTTACCAAATGAGAATTAGTATAACAATCCCAAATACCATCACAAGCTAAAATAATAAATTCAGGTTGTTTCAAATAAGACAAATCATAGACTAGTAAATCAGGTTCCACACTAACTTGAAATAATTCAGGGGGTAGATGAATTAAATCATGTTTGAAATGTTTTCGATTTGATTCTAAATATTTATTGTTACTATTATTGATTGATTGAGATAATTCGATAAATGGGAATTTAAATTTGAAGTCACCAAATGCTCTTGATAATGCTAAAATTTCATTCACTCTACCATTAACCACATATCCACCACTATTTTCAATTCTTACTCTTTCACCCATGGTAGAAGGTTTATGATCAAATGATAAAGTTTTCGATGCACCACCATTCAAGCACATGATTGATCTTGAATCTCCGGTATTTGCTACTATGATATATTTATTGGCAATTATGGTTGTTATAATGGCGGTTGATCCACAATTTAAAGAACTGGCTTCGGGTATATCATGATCAACTTGAAAAAAACTATTTTTAATGATTTTCATATAAGTTGATAAATTGTTATCAATATGGCTATTGTTATTACTATCATTGATATCCACATTCTTACTTTTCTTAAGGAATTTATTTAAATTTTTGAAGATAGTCGTTGGTAATACATCACCGATATAATTAGCACAATCTTTACCACCATGTCCATCGAAAACACCAAACACAGCTAGCGATTCATCTTCATTTATTTTAACGTTGTGTGCATCTTCCATAGACATTCTATAGCCTTGCATTGAACCAATTGAATAAGTCAAAGATTGGAAAGACCGATAATCTAGAGTTTTATCTTCAATTGGATGAGATAACAATTGACCCATTCTGAATTATATTATATCGATATCAATTTAGCAGAAAGGAGTGAGTGGTTATCTATTATATTATAACAATACTGTATTATGTTGAGTGTTTTTTGTAAAATAAACTTCTGTTTTCTTTTTGTTTATGTGGATGATAGTGAAGCAATCAATATAATTAAAGATGATAGTAAGAAAAAAAAACAAGAAGAAGTGAAATCTATGCTGTGATATATTATATGTTGTACTATACTAAATATTGTACTGTTTTGTCGTGTATGTTACCCTTTGGCTTTATGTATAGTATGTTGTTGTAGTTTTATGTTATATGATCTGGTTAAAATTATTATTATGTTGTGAACATATTATGATTTAAGGGCGGTTAAATTTGCGAGTATTCAATGAGAACAACGGCAAAGAGCGAATTTAACACACACATCAGAACAACCGCGATTTGATGGTGAAGAACAGAGAAGACGTGCTACAAATTGCAGTAGGTCATACTGACAATGTGTACTGAATAGCCATGGTGATGGAAATCTGGTGTTTGTTGTAGAAAAGGCAGTGGTTTTGCCAACGACAACCACTAAGAATTGATGGAGAGGGTAAAGAGCAAAGAGAAGAAAGGGTAATTTCACACACCACAATAAATAACAAATGACATGGCTGTGAAATGCTGTGATATATTATTATATGCTACGATGAAGGGTAAAGTTCATTGATCGATTCGTTACATTACAAGTTGTCAATTACCATCTGTCAATCGTCAATTGATTGTCAATTGATAATGTCATTTGTTGTAAGCGAGTCAAACTAGACATACACTATACGATGTCACAACTCACTACGCTGTACTATGTCATAAATGCTACACTAGATAAGTTTCTATACCATACTTAGATACGGAATGACATGGAGTATGATACACTGAAGTACGGTGGCTCAATCAATTACACTATGGGTGTCTTATTGTTGTGGTATTATGTACGGATGTTCTTTTCGAAGTGTCACTGCCCACGTTAATTGGTGCCTCTTCAACCTCCCCCACAAAAACTAATTAGCAACAGTCAAAAATTCACTAAAACACAACGGGACTAAAATGCAAAAAGAACAGATTAATTTCAGTTAATATAAAGTTCAGGACTTATCATTTCGATATTTGTATAAATAAAGCGATATATCTTGTTATTCGTTCTTCCAATTCAATTTTACATCACTCATACTATGATGCTTCCAATTATTAATAAATCAACTCGCTCTGATGATTCTAATTATAAACCACCAACTCAATTCCCAATTGGTGGTAACGGTTCTTCCTCTTTCACCAAATATAAAAACAATCCTATTCTCAAGCCTAATCCAAAAAATGATTGGGAATCTACTTATTTATACAACGCATCAGCAATTGTAATTGAAGATAAAGTTTACTTATTATATAGAGCTCAAAATAAACAAAAAGTTTCAAGTGTTGGTTTAGCTTGGCTGGATGATGGTTATAATTTTACCAGATTTAATGATCCAATCTTAAGTCCTACAGAATCTTATGAACTTAAAGGTGGTATCGAAGATCCAAGAATTATTAGAGATCCTAAACTGAAATTATTTATCCTTACTTATACTGCGTATGATGGTTCAAGAGCCAGATTATCTGTTGCAACTTCAGAGAATTTATTCGATTGGACAAAACATGGTCCCATCATTGCCAATGACGATTGGAATGATATTGCTATTTTATCAAATGGTGATCAAATTATCAGACATGGTTGGTCAAAATCTGGTGCTATATTCAGTGAAAAAAATAAATCATCAAATAAATATTATATGATTTGGGGTGACTGTGCTTTTCATTTGGCCGAATCTGATGATTTAATAAATTGGAAATTACCTTCTCATAACTATCATAGCAATTTATTCACTACCGGTAAATTTGATTGGCAAAATCGTCTAATTGAACCTGGTCCTGCTCCAATTAAATTAAATACCGGTAATCCAAATCAAAATTACTGGGTCCTTTTTTATAATTCTTCAACGACCGGTGGTGGTAAATATCCTAAGAACACGTATGTATTATCACAAATGCTAATAGATTATGATAACATCAAAAATGGTCCAATTGCAAGAACAGAAACCCCATTCCTCATTCCTGAATTAGGTAATGAAGTGGAAGGTCAAGTTGATCAAGTTGTGTTCACTGAAGGAATCGTTCAATACAAGGGTAAATGGTTTTTGTATTTCGGTCAAGGCGATTCTGAATTAGGTGTTGCTACCGCTGATGCATAATCATATATATCAAATACTTTATATATACCTCTCTATTTACTTAATACCCATTAAAGTTGTAATCGTTGTTGTCAAAGAAAAAGGCTGTCAAAATTGAAAAAAAGCGGCCAAAATACACTTTCTCACAGCAACAAAGGGAAAAAAAAAAAAAACAATAAGTACACACAAATATATAAACGATTATAAAGGTTGATTTGTATCAGTTTACGAAGAAACTTATACAGTTCATATATACATAAAACATAATACATACACCATATATCCTCATTGGCATGAATTTATAATTTAAATGACATCGACATCAAAAAAATCAACCCTCACCGCCGCCTCAAATTCACCTCTTTCAATAAATACACCTCAGAATGATGATCGTCCCATACGAATTGCACTACTAGGAGGTGCAAAATCAGGTAAAACTTCAATCATATCAAAGTTAAGTTTGGGTGGCTTTAGAGATACTTATTATCCAACTCATCAAACTCAACCAATTTTATTTCATTTCATTCCGCAGTCAATTTTATCTCGTTGCATTTTAGATGAAAGAGATGTAACTAATACTCTTGGGTATATAAGTCAGCATCGTCCTCGATTAATCGTGAGCCCGGTGATATATCAAGCATATTCTAAATTGTCTCAATCAAGTTCAAAGGAAATTCATAAAAAACATGAACCTATAAATAATGTTATCGTTAATTCATCAAATCAATATTATACTACTTATCGATCTTCTTCAACCTCGTCATCTTCGTACGTTCCTCCGGAGGTGAGTCCTATTTTGGTTGAATTAATTGATACTGCCGCTTTCAATCCTGATCAAGTTGTTCCCTTTTTAGAAGCTTCCTTATATATCAAATTAGACCGTGAAATTTTAAAAAATTTGGCTAATGAACCAAGAAGACCAGTATCTACTAATCCATTACTTGTTGCTAGCGGTGCTAGTGAATTAAATGGTTCGGTTGATGGCTATCTTTTTGTGTATAGTGCTATACCTTCGTATAATCCCCCATCATATAATGAAATATTTGAATCTGCACCTTCAACCAATGATGATTCAATGACAAGGGGAACATCTTTCGAATCACAAGAGTCACACGAATCACAAAATCCAAATAAGTCTTATGAGTCACTTGATGGATCTACCAAAACATTGACCATAACAAACAGCCCCGGTGATACTACGTTCAATCTACTTTCAATAATGAAAGTTGCATTAAATGAAGCATGGAAAGAATATAATAATTATAAAACAAGATGGGAACAAGGTAAGGAAAGTGATATATTCAGCTTTAAATCAGCTCTCAAGTCTTTATGGAATGAAAAAAATTTATCGCAAATTGAAGCTACCCGAAATGAAATTAGACAAAATGTAACTAAACTAAAACTCATTGATAATTCGATTGATCCGGCTGATCCAAGTTGTCCACCTCCCATTTGGATCGTATGTACTCACACCCTAAGCCATTTGGCGTCTCCTAAATTGATTGAAGATGGTATGAAACTAAGTAAATTTTGGAAATGTGGATTTATTGATATTGATGTATCCAATGATAATATTGATGAATCACTTGCTTTGATTATTAGAGAAATTTTAGAGAGAAAAAAGTTACAAAGTAAAAGTGGTAAAAAGAAAAAATTTTAATGGCCCGATGAATAATAAGCTTTTCAATAAAGTATAGTAATTATAGTTATATAATGATATGATGCTCTAATATAGTTTGTTGTAGCTTTTATTGCATTAGTCTAATGACAGTATTATCTTGCTTCAGTTTTGTAATTGTTGCATACTTTCGAACAGTCGTGTATAAGTGTCAAAATATAACCGTATTTATCTTATCTTAAATGTAAGACGAAGTACCTGACAAAGGGTATATTGATGTAACCTTCAAAGTATTCATGGTTGATCTCATTCAATATTATGCTGAACAAATTGGATCATACTCATAATATAGGAATTTCAATAGCCACAACCACGTCAACGTACACACCCAAAAGTATCTCCGCAAGTACCAACACCCTGAATTCAACACAACACATGCATCAAATTCACCCAATATGAAGTGTCCCTTTTGTCTAACACCACAGCTGTTGACATCCCAGTCTTTACTATGTGGATCTTGTAGTCATAATGAAGTTGAACTTGTTCGAAATTCCGTTGTCGAAAATGATCAATTGAATGAAAGCACTCGATCAGAAATTGATGATATTTTTAAGATTTATCATTTATTCAAACAACAACATATAAATCAAATAAATCAAAACGAATTTGAAAAAAATAACCAAAATCAAGAAAGCAAAAATGAACATGGCAAAATTCCATTTGCATCAGTGAGTTCAATCAAAGTATTATCATTACAATTATTGAAATTGGAAATATTAAATCAAAATATAAAACTCACGAATATCAAAAGAAGTCAGAAAGTTATAGCCAATAAGACCAATAGCGTAAAGCAAGTGTGTACTGAAAAATCGAAGGAATTACATTCAAAGAAACAACAACTTATGCTACAAAATGAAACTTTGAATACTAATTTTGATAATGCCATTAATGCATTGTACTCAAAAATCTTGGAGTATAAATTTGAGAAAACTTTTCAAATTGAAAAACAATTTTTACAATTACAACTTCATCATTTCAGAATA
Source organism: Soucietia sequanensis (assembly GCA_030557975.1). Lineage (NCBI taxonomy): Eukaryota > Fungi > Ascomycota > Pichiomycetes > Serinales > Metschnikowiaceae > Soucietia > Soucietia sequanensis. The sequence goes on along the minus strand of JANIJN010000072.1, from coordinate 14,131 downwards.
TTGAAAGGTATAGTATTTGAGAAAAAACAATCTTCTTCATCTTCGTCATCCTCCAAAAATTTACTATTGAATAACAAATTGTACAAACATTTGAATGGAAAAGAACAACATCAGAGTCTCTTTCTTTTCAATCAACCAATTCTTTCGATTCAGGATTTTTTAACTTACAATAATAAATTGATTGCCATTAATGAGTATCTTGAAAATTTGATCAAGTTACAAATTGAGTTGTTTGCTATCTTCAAAATTGGTAATGGTTTGATGAGTCTTCCTTACCTTCAGGAATTGAAAAATTATTTGCCCGATAAAAAATTTCATAATCTAGTTCAGGAGAAAGAAGATCTGATGATGAATGGTGGTGTGGGCTTTGAAGAAACACACTCGAATAACAACGAAACATCACATCTGCCATCACATATCGCGAAATCCAAACACATTGGTGAGGACAATGAAAGAATAGTAAAATTAGGGGAAGCGATTAAGTTGCCGTTATCATCCAAGACAATAAATAATCAATTACGCCGTGCTTCATTGAATACACAATTCAATAGTAATATACCATCGCAGAATAATATGCTGCCATCTAATGACAAATTTGTCAGTTCCAAAGCTTCTGATACCCTAAATGATAAGAATTCAAGCACAAATACTTATGATGCATCTAGCGATAACATCACTATGCCGAAGATATCTGAAAAAGTTGTTAGATCGAATTCCTATGATGAACCAAATGAAAACTCAAAGTCTTTTAAACCTGAAATTGACTCGAAGAAATCTTTCAATTCCGATCTTGATTTGGATGCTAAAAGCTCATCGAAAAACAGAAAATTGATCATCATCCCCCACAAAATTCTTACGAAACCATTTACCAAATTAACGACGAAAGAATACTTAAAATTCCTACTGATAATTGTGAAAATTATTGTAAACTTCAAAGTTTTTTTCACATTAACTACCGATACAATATCGAAATCTACTGACAAAAAAGAGGTCGCTAAAAACTTAGCTCATCAATCTAGTTTGAATAAAAAAACATCCACTTCAACTTTATCTAATACTATCAACCAACTCAGATATAGTAATAGTAATAACGGAAGCTCTTCAAAATCTTATAACAAAAAACAAGATAAAGAAAATGCGGAAGATGATATGTACGACCTTGAGAAGATTTTGACAAAGGTCATGAATTTAGACACATATTTTGAAAGTAGGCTAAATATCTTGAAACAATCAAAAATAAAAAATGACACACATGTATCACAGATGGCCTACGCGCAATCTTCGCATAATAGTGAATCATCGTCATCATCATCAGCTGAGAATGGTTCTGGCTCTATTTCTAATTCAACCCCACTAGTAGCAAGCTCATATAACAATCTTTCCACTGCAACCTCAAACATCTCATTAGCGTCGAATTCAATAATAAATTTTGGTTCTATTGACAAGCTGGAGCAAAAAAGTCAAGTCAATGAATCTTCTTCCTCGCCATTCAAAGCATTGTATACGGCCATGTTTAAAGATTCAGCAAAACCCTCGAAAAAGGATTTCTCAGAAAATGAAGATGAAGTTTACGGTAATGTAAGTGTAACCCATGGTGATGATACGTTGAATAAACCAATAACGAATCCCACTTCTAGAAATACTTCAGATTTACAGATTGATCAAACCGCCAATCCGAGTAGTGATGCAACCTCCGCTTATTCAGTCCATACAACTAGTGATATCGATTTCAAAATGGTGATGCAAAACGTTTACAGGTTAATAGCTAACGGAACATCCCGAACTGCGAACAAACCTAAAACTATGGATAACACGACTACTACCTCAAATTCAAAATTGAGAGGTAACTTCAGTACTTTAAATAGTGACATGAACTTGAATCTGATCAACACGATGATGCAATCGAAAGTCCAATTGGATGATTGGGATGTAGTGAGTTCCATGTATTGAATGGTATTAAGTAGCTATGTTTATAGGTTCATAATAAAATTAACATGTAAGTTTTGATGCATTTGATTTTGGAAACAAATTTTTCATACACTTATATTGCTTTCTATTGGTTTGTTTAATCAGTGATATAACACTCTTTATTAGAATGGCTGCAAACAATCATCAATATCATCATTCTTATTATAATAGCGTAATATTTTTTTTATCTTGTAGTGTGTTTACCACTAATTTCGGAAATGGCCAATTTCCAGTTTTTCAACGACCCCTAACAAAATTGGACTGAAAACGCTAAAGCTTATCGAAAATATAGAAAAATCACATTTGAAGATAGTGATTTAATTTTTACTTCAATTAAACTTCAATTCATATCGAACAAGTATACATCAATTTTATTGGTAAGATAAATTGGCTCAGAAATCTGCTTGGTTAATTATTATTATATTTAAATTTGATTGATTGATTGATTAATTATATATCAAAAAAAAAAACGGAAGTCGAGAAATAATAAAACCATGTCATTATCTGATAAAGAATTGTATGAGTTAAATAAAAAGGCGGTTACCGAAGGTTTCAAAATCAAACCAAGAATCAACTATAACACAGTTGGTGGTGTTAATGGTCCTTTAGTTATCTTGGATAATGTCAAATTCCCACGTTATAATGAAATTGTTAATTTAACATTACCAGATGGTTCTACAAGAGCTGGTCAAGTTTTGGAAGTCAGAGGTACCAAAGCAATTGTTCAAGTTTTTGAAGGTACTTCAGGTATTGATGTTAAGAAAACTAGAGTTGAATTCACTGGACAAAATTTAAAAATTGCAGTTTCTGAAGATATGTTAGGTCGTATTTTTGATGGTTCTGGTAGACCAATTGATAAAGGACCAAAAATTTTTGCTGAAGATTATTTGGATATTAATGGATCTCCAATTAATCCATATGCTCGTATTTATCCTGAAGAAATGATATCGACTGGTATTTCTGCAATTGATACCATGAACTCGATCGCTAGAGGTCAAAAAATTCCAATTTTCTCTGCTTCTGGTTTACCTCATAATGAAATTGCTGCTCAAATTTGTAGACAAGCTGGTTTAGTAAGACCAACCAAAGATGTTCACGATGGTCATGAAGAAAATTTCTCAATTGTTTTTGCTGCTATGGGGGTCAATTTAGAAACCTCAAGATTTTTCAAACAAGATTTCGAAGAAAATGGTTCTTTGGAAAGAACTTCATTATTCTTAAATTTAGCAAATGATCCAACCATTGAAAGAATTATCACCCCTCGTTTGGCTTTAACCACAGCTGAATATTTAGCTTATCAAACTGAAAGACACGTTTTAACCATTTTGACCGATATGTCTTCTTATGCTGATGCTTTGAGAGAAGTTTCAGCCGCTAGAGAAGAAGTTCCAGGTAGAAGAGGTTATCCAGGTTATATGTACACTGATTTATCAACAATTTACGAAAGAGCTGGTAGAGTTGAAGGTAGAAATGGTTCTATTACTCAAATTCCAATTTTGACCATGCCTAATGATGATATTACTCATCCAATTCCTGATTTAACAGGATATATCACTGAAGGTCAAATTTCTATCGATCGTCAATTAGATAATAGAGGTATCTACCCACCAATCAACGTCTTACCATCATTATCTCGTTTAATGAAGTCTGCTATCGGTGAAGGTATGACTAGAAAAGATCATGGTGATGTTTCAAATCAATTGTATGCTAAATATGCAATTGGTAAAGATGCCGCAGCTATGAAGGCTGTTGTTGGTGAAGAAGCATTATCAACTGAGGATAAATTATCTTTAGAATTTTTAGAAAAATTCGAAAAGAATTTTATCGCTCAAGGTGCATATGAAAATAGATCTATTTTCGAATCTTTAGATCAAGCTTGGTCATTGTTAAGAATTTATCCAAAAGAATTGTTAAATAGAATCAGTCCTAAAACTCTTGCCGAGTTTTATGAAAGATCAAGAGAACAGGATGACGAAGAAGAAGACGAAGAAGAAGAAGACGCTGATAAATCTCACGACAACTTAATCGATGCCTAATTTACTACTTGATTAATCTTATAAACAAAATATATTATATAATTCTGCAACATTCACACAACAATTCAAAACATTCTTGACTCCTCAATTTTACCCCAAAAAAGCCAACCTTTTTCATTTTTAGTTTCTATTTATCTCATCAGTGTTGATTCCAGTCATTACATGTAAATCATTAAAGAACTTTGAAGTTCTTCGTGCAACAAAATGAGTCATTATTGATTTTTACCAATTCCGTATATAGTCTTTCATATATATACTATAAATTTTATTCTTTGTTATTCTTTTAGTAAATTAAAACAGACTTGTAGAAACGACCAATTCAATCAAACTCGATAATATGCTACTGTTGAAAAATGTCAAAATTATATATATAAGTAATAAAATACACAGAATATAAAAATATATTGAATAAATAATGGTTTGATGTGATTGATTGGAACAATTTTTGATTAACACAAGAACCTTCAATTGACCATGTGGTTATAAACTAGATAAAATGAGTCCATATTAGAAATGAAACGATCCAAACGCGGTATTTACAAGTTTTATTATTGAATTTAAGCAGAAGATTTAGCAGCTTCTTCTTTTCTCAACTGACCGATATAGTTGATGGCAGAACCAGCTTTGAAGAAATCGATTTGATCTTTTGACATTGTATGTTTGCATAAAATTTCAAACTCAGCGGATCCGTCTTGTGGTGTGACTTTCATTCTTAAGGTATTACCATTATTACCATTTTTGGCAATCATGTCTCTTAAATCGATGGTAGTCAATAAATCACCAGATTTAACTTTATCATAATCATCTTCATGAGCAAAAGTCAATGGTAACATACCTTGTTTCTTTAAATTAGTTTCATGAATTCTAGCAAACGATTTTACTAAAATGATTGAACCACCTAAGAATCTTGGTGACAAAGCAGCATGCTCTCTAGCGGAACCTTCACCATAATTGTGTTCAGCGAGAACGATCCATGGACGTTTTTCTTCTTTCCATTTGGTCATTAATTCTGGAATGCCATAACTTTGACCATCAAAATCATAGGCTTTATTGACTTCACCAGTTTCTTTGTTAACGGCTCCAATTAAGGTGTTATAAGAAATGTTTTCTAAATGACCTTTGTATTTCAACCAAGCACCAGCAGCAGAAATATGATCGGTAGTACATTTACCTTCAACTTTCAATAACACATGAGTTGACAATTCTTCACCAGACCAAGGTTGAAAAGGTTCTAATAACTGTAATCTATCAGAAGTTGGAGAAACACTTATGTTAACTTCAGGTTTTGGTTGTGGATTAGCTTCTGGGTAGAATTCAGCACGACCTTTAGTGAAACCTTTACCGGGTAATTCATCACCTTGAGGAGGTTCGAATTTGAAATCTTCACCATTTGATAATTTAATTGAATCAGTCATTGGATTATAGTTCATATCACCTGAATAAATCATTGCAGTGACCATATCTGGAGATGTCAAAAAATTCATGGTATTTCTATTACCATCGTTTCTTGCCCTGAAATTTCTATTGAAGGAAGTGAAAATAGCATTGAAATCAGTTGATGTTTTAGCAACATCTGATCTATCCCATTGACCAATACATGGACCACATGCATTAGCTAAAACAATAGCACCGTTTTTTTCGAACGTATCAATCAAACCGTCTCTTTCAATAGTGGCTCTAATTTGTTCGGATCCAGGAGTGACAAAGAAAGGAATTTTTGGTTTTAAGCCGACATTTTCAGCTTGTTTGATGATTGAGACAGCACGAGACATATCTTGATAAGATGAGTTGGTACAAGAACCAATCAAACCTGCACTGACTACAGATGGCCAGCCTTCTTTTTCAGCGGTTGATCCGAACTTTGAAATTGGTGTTGACAAATCTGGAGTGAAAGGACCATTAACATGAGGTTCAAGAGTATTTAAATCTATTTCAATTATCTTATCATATTCAGCACCTTCATCTGCTTTTAAGAAATTGAATTGATTATTTGCAATGTCACAAGCCTCAGATATTGGACCTCTATTAGTTTGAATTAAGTAACGACGATGAGCATCTTGATATGGGAAAGTTGAAGTAGTGGCACCAATTTCAGCCCCCATATTACAAATAGTAGCCATACCAGTACAGGATAATGATTGAACACCATCACCAAAATATTCGACGATATAACCAGTACCACCACGAACTGTAAGTATACCAGCTAATTTTGTGATGACATCTTTTGGAGAAGACCAACCAGACAATTGACCAGTTAATTTAACACCCAAAACTTTTGGAGCTTTTAATTCCCAAGGAGTACCAGTTAAACCGTCAACGGCGTCAGCACCACCAACACCGATGGCAATGGCACCTAAACCACCAGCATTTGGAGTATGTGAATCAGTACCCAACATCATTAAACCAGGAACTGAGAAATTTTCCAAGACAATTTGATGAATTATACCTGAACCTGGTCCCCAAAATTGAATACCGTATTTTTCACCACAACTTTGCAAAAAATCAAAAACTTCTTTATTGGTAGCGATTGATGCTGTTAAATCAAGATCGGCACCTTCTTTACCAACAATTAAATGATCACAATGAATTGAACCTGGAATGGCAGTTCTAGCCATACCACAAGTCATGAATTGTAACAATGCAGTTTGAGCAGAAGCATCTTGCATGGCAACTCTATCAGGATGTAATTTTAAGTATTGCTCACCTCTTATGTTTGATAATTGTCCATTACATGATGCTAAACTTTCTTCTGGATCACATAAATGTGAATATAAGATTTTTTCAGCTAAAGTTAAAGGCTTATTATCAATTATTCTTTGAACAGTTGCTAGATTACTAATTAATTTTGCATATGGTGGGGTTCTTGATACGTATTCTTGGGGGACGTTGAAAGCTGTTGCATAGTCAGCTTGGGTAGCTAGTGATCTAATTCCAGTTAAAACACGAATGTTACTACCCCTTATCGATTGTCTAGCACTCAACATTTTATCCTTCTATATATCAGTCTGATAACGATTTTCTCAACACAAGACTTGAAGTGAGAGATGTTCGAAACTAAAGAAATCTAAGTATAAATATTACTAAATCAATGATATAAATAAACGAATATCTAGTATATAAATTTGTTCCTTTTTTTTTTCTTTTTGTTAAGATCTAATCAAAATTTTTCACCTGTAATCGGAGCTTAACCAATAATTTCTCACTGAGTATTGATTATTCTCAATGTAAACAGTAAAAAAAAAAAGAAAAAAAAAAGGTAAAAAAGTAAAAAAAGTAAAAAAATAAAAAGAGAAAAATGAGTCAGATTTTGCGATTTCGCCGTGATCTCGATAACACCTGAAAAAGGGTGCCAAAAATATTAGTCAAAGGTAAATTTTATTGATACAAAGTATAGATTGATTATGAAACCTTACATTAAAAGAAATAGAGCAATAGATAAATACGGTAAAGGAAGAGAATAGAAAAAAGAACACGTAAGATTCAAGCCACAGAGACGATGGTGAGTACCAATTCGAAGTATTTAGTTTGAATCTCTTGGTTGTATCAAACAACTAAGTTTCCAAGCTCTGTCTTCCTCTTTCCGATTCAATTGACAAACTTTCCATAACTCAAGTAACACCAATTCTTGTAATGAGGGAAGTGAAATTATATGATAATCGTCCAATCCATTTTTAGCAGCCGTTGGGCCACCTTTTGCAAAAAGAACACTACCTCTCCTGCTTTCTTTAGAAATATCTAACGTTGATGTATTTATATAAGGAATTTGTAAGCTTTCAATGTCTGCAATGATTCTGGTAATTTTCAAGTATTTATCAATGTTGATCAATTTTTGATTCAAGAAGGTGTTAGCTTTTCTATAATTAGGGTTACCATCAGTAACGAAAGTTAAATCTTGTAAGAATAAAGAAAAGTATGGAACAATAGGAATGTTATATTCATTTGAAACTAAAAAGTTTCTTAGTTTTGTTCTGTAAACACTGTAGTTTTTCTCAGGGTGAATAATACCACTCAAATATTCATATAGTTCTTTATATTTCTCAGATAATTCTAACCAAATTTTAGTTAATCTTGTTATTAAATGTGATTGCAATGAAGTAATGATCGCTGCCAATGAGTTGAAGTTTCTGAGGTACAAACAAGAAATTGCAACCTTCAACCAAGTTTTAATCATATTAACTCTCATTTTAAGATTAATCTTTGGTTGTAATATTGATTCAAGAACATAACCAGACAAACAATTGGTGAATAATAAAGATTGTCTCACATTAGGAGCTAATTTCAAATAAGCTCTTTTGGCCGTGAAATTTTCATTTAACAATTCTTCCGGTTTGATGGAGCAAAAGATGTGTGACTCGATGACGGTTAATTGTTTAGCAATCTCTAATCCATTAAAATCAAGTAAATTTGGTCTATAGTTCGACAAAACCCAGCTTTGATCACAAACAGTAAACCATTTCGGTAATAAAGCTGATAAATCGAGGGGTATATACTGTTTTGTATTGATATATGATGTGGAGCACCAACTCTCTCCAAGAATAGCCCTATACGTGGAGTTCACTTTTTCAATTGTAATCAATTGATTTCGGGTTAGCAAAGAATTTGATGAGGAAGTTTGATTTCCAACACCCAAAGGCATTGGCAAAGTCATTGACTTCAAGGAAGTCGACGTCGAAGAATTGGTGTTAATTTTTGATAGTTCATAACCATCAACCATTGAATACCTTGCCGATATGGAATTATCTGATGATGATCCGGATAAGCTCACCATAGAATTCTTACGATTCAATCTTGCCACCGTTATGCTTCTATTTATTAATTGTTTGGTGGTTTTTCCGGGCTTGTTCAACTTTTGAGTTTCAATCAATGGCTTAGTCGATAATCTTGCTGCAATTTCAACTAATTTGATTGAATCTAAAGGTAAATATACTGCAATTCCTTCGTTGAAAAAGTTTATGAGTGTAGTCAATAAAGAGTAATCAACTTCATGATTCCAATAAGATTCTAACCATAATTGAAACATCTTTACGATCAATCTTCGTCTGCTTTTCAATTTGACTTCAGCCGTCACATCTGTTTTATTCATTTTTTTCAATTTGTTATTTTCAATATCAAATCTTGTAATTAATTCTTCGATCAAGTCAATGCCAGTCGCAAAACTTCTGAAACAAATGAAGAAAGTGGAAACAAAGAAATATTCAGGTGGAGAGTTTTCATTCGTAAGAGTATAGACTAAACCCTTGAATGATGAACCCATTAAATTACCATTTGCATCCACTAGCAATTCATTATTGAAGTTAGTTTCGGAAATGTTGTTATCTTCTTTGTTCGTGAATGGCTCAAATTCAGCATTTGATACACTAAATGGTGAATTTCCGTCGACATCAGAAATTAAAGTATCATGAAGTAAACTCGCACCATTAGGTGTCAACTTGAGGGATCCTGTTTGACCCGATCTCATCATTGAATATCTATGCATGGAGTTTGGCATTTTGGGTTTCAATGCCTTCAAATCTCTATTTTTAACCGATTGTGATTTTGCAATACCAATTGAACATTTTTTAATAAATTCGTCAGGTTCAACTTTCATTTTTGAATAATCGGGATAAGATCTTTCGGCATTTAACTTGAAATCACCTGTAACATCCAATAAATTCCTAATTGAAGAAATCGTACTGCTGATAGATTTTATCATTTTAGCAGCAATTTGGATCAAGTCACCACCTTCTGGTGTATAGTAGTAATCTTTAGAAGGAGAGCTCTGAATACCACCATTAATATTAAACGAATTCTTTTTTTCTTCATCTGTCTCATTAAGAGTTTTGATGACTAAAGTTTTAACACCGGTGACCAAATCACTAACCAACGATAATAACATATCTAACGAGCCATCTAACTCTGCTGGTTTTTCTGATGACAAATCTGAGCCGGTTTTGGAAATAAATAATAACTCTCTTAATAATAAAATAATTTGATGAGCCAAAATTTCCAAAATATCACATCCTTCAGAATTGTGTTCTATCAAATCCAATCTTCCTATAATCAATCCAAGATAAGAGTAGAGTATACCATTTATTTCAGTTACTCTTTGCTTGGCTAATGGTGGACTTGTCAATAAGGGATATGTGTTCATATCATTTTGTAGTTTTTTCTCATTTTCACGCTTTATAATTTGTTTACTTTCAATTGACCAAACTTGTAAGAAAAATGTTGCTTTTCTGATAACTTGGTAAACCATCAATGTCAAGATTTCAATTTTATTAAAATTTGAAGTACCTTTGAATTCATTTGCTTTCACCATTAAATTATACCAATCGGCTAATAATGACTTACGAGATTTTCTGACAACTGGTCTCTTAGTAACAATTTCGTTTGATCTTGATAAACAGTCGGTTTCTTGAAGTAGTAACCTAACACCATCTCGAATTGAATTAACGACTCTGATTGAAAAAGTGAATTTATCACGGCGATTTTTATGGGATAATGGATTCATGAGGAACTTCCCACATGCATGAAACAATGATTTTAAATAATTTGAATTAGGAATTTTTCCATCGGAATCATCATCGTCATCGGATTCGGAATATTGATCCTTATTTATGCTATCAGAGTCCACAACAGCAATTGTAAAATAGTTCATTGGAATCCAACCTCTTTGTAACGACTCAACTAATGTAACTTCACCCCATCCTGAATCATCAATAGTATGAACGAATGCCAAGTCGTCTTTTTCAAAAGACAAGCAAATTGAAGCGTCAGACTGAGATTGTAAAGTTAAAGAGTTGAATGGATGTAATGCACGAATGAATAGGGATGATAAATCTTCTTCATCAACTAAGATATTTGATATGGTAGAATCTGGTATACTTTCGGCTGTTGTGTCATTGTCTAGGGTAGCGGTATTGTCATTACTATCATCTTCATCGGTTGTATTTTTCGGATCAAGAACCGAATCAGTGAAAGAAATATTTAGGCCATTTGGATACTTTTCAATTAAAGGTTGTCTTGAAGATGCTATAAATAAATCATTTTTTTCCTTTTCAGTAATATTTATAGATTCATCTGTGGAAAGTTCCTCGAACTTACGAACGAGGTCTCCTCTTATTGGTATATCATCGGGTCTTTCTTCTTTGTTATTATGAACTAAATCTGTATTACTTGATTTTTTAGAAATTTTCAAGGGAGATACTCTTGATCCTCTAAAGTTCGTATATGAGCTCTTTTTGCTAGATAAAGCTAAACTTGATTCAGTATCGTTGTTATTTATTGTACTAGCCCCATCAGTGTTTATTGTGCTATTACCATCATTGAAGTAAAACGTAGAGGAACTATTAGAAATCGAGTTGCTTGATGCGACATCTAAATTGGAGTCTCCAAATTTCAAAGATCCACCTGAAAGACCTCTATTATGAGATTGAGGATGATTAACAAATTGATTACTTTCATGACTTATAACACTTGAGCGATTACTTATTGTACTCGTTTCTGAACGTTGATCAATGTTATTAATGACAGACGTTTCAGCTTCATCGAGATCAGTGGGTTGAGCCTCGTTGATTTTGTTATAATAATTACTGATTCTGTTATTTTTGGGTATGCTATTATCAACGCTACTATGATTTGCCTTATCGACGTTTTGTTGAAAAGAATTCATAAATTGATGAGAATCACCTGATGTTGATAAATTAGTGTTTTGTAAAGTCATCGATAATCTTTGGAACTTATTACTAAGTTCTTGCTGAGGTAAAGAAGGGCTTTTACTTTGCCTCAGTGGATTTTGTGAAGAAATGGATGTTGTAGGAAAATTGTTGATATTAATCTCACTATTAGGATAAGGTGCTAAAAAGTCACTATTATTATAGTTATTATGAAATACTCCGTTAGAATCAACAATTGGTGTTTTATCATCAATTTGGTCTAATATTGGATAGGTAGAAGTATTACTTAATTTTGGGGTCGCGTCATCATCATCAACAAGCATAACATATGAATTTCGGTTACTAGTTGCTCCATTATTTATGAAAGCACGGGAATTTCTTTTACTGTAGTTAGAAGAATTTAAACGATTCTCATGATTAGGTAGTTCAGAAGGAGTTTCATCGAGTTCATATTCATCTTCGTCTTCTGGAATACTGAATTGCTCATTACTGCCATTTTTCAAAAGTGACATATTTATAGATGTGAAACTCGGATTGCTACCATTCGCAGTCATATAAGATTGGAAAGTCTGATTTGAAACATCGGGTATTAACCCATCTTCGTTTTGAATGTGGTTGGTGGAATATTTTGAAATATTTGAAATAGAATTTCTGTATTCAATATTAGAGTGAGAAGATTGAAAACTTTCACTATGAGATAAATCACTTTCGTCGATTTCTTCTTCTTCTTCTAATATGTTATCAGAGGCGTTTGAATGAAATGCATACTCGGATTCAATTGGTGAATAAACACTTGAGGAAGTACTAAAATGATTAGATGTCTTGTCATTGGCATTATTGTTTGAGTTTGAAGAGTTACCGAATGGGGCAGGGGGGACTTGATACATATTGATTACCGTTCTTTAGTAACAAGAAACGAGGAACGAATATTTATAGTGATTTGAGATGAATTTGATATAAGATTGAATTATGGTATTTTTTCAAAAGGAAGGAAAGCAGTGAAAAAAAGGATAAGTAATGAAAACACTCGACACTTTATTTGATTTTTAGCTATAAAGACGTCTATAAGGTGCTCTTTCGTTGATTTAAAATAATGTTGATGGTGGTAAGTAGCTTGAAGACTCTTTCCAATAAATTAATTTCAACTAATCAGGAATTGTTATTAGATATTGCAAGTGAATCAATGTTGAATAAAAATATTTTGTTTTAGTGTACACAATCAATAACTATTATATAAAAGAATCGTCCATTTTACATATTTTTTTTTTCTTTTTGATACAATTGTTGGACGCGTCGCATCAATACAAGACCAACTCAGACTATACAGGAACAATGTAAACTGTACGAGATCAACTCAAACTGTACAAGACTAGCTCAAGCTGCACAAGATCAACTCAAACGTAGCACTATATAACTACAACTAAAGTTTAACTCGATAACATGGATCCTAATAAATACCTGTATAAGGTTGATTGAATCGAAGTGTGGGTATAATATCGTCACATTGTATCAAATATCTCTTTCGACTGATCATTTACTCTTCTCATTCCATCTCGTAGCTTCGGTCCCAATTGAAACAATTCGACTTCAAACCAATCTAGTGACTGCAGTCTATGATAGATTACACCACACGCCGTTCTATTGTGTTTTCCGTTTACAGAACTCAAAGTTTTCATATCTTTCCAAGTGTGTATGAAGAAAAACGCACCGTACCGTGCATTTCAAGGTACGCGAGCCGAGACCAGTGCGATATAATTATGTGCACTCTACCATCGAAGTAGTATGGTCTGTCTTTGACCGTTTAAATCTGTGCAATACTTAATGCCTCTAAAAGTATTGTTATTAGTCTAATATACATCAGTTTTTGCTAAATGTCTACGATAAATAAACAAGAATTCGAAAAAAAAAAAATAATGAAGGATGCGAGGTTCGAACTCGCGCGGACAACTGTCCAGCAGATCTTAAGTCTGCCGCCTTAGACCACTCGGCCAACCCTCCAATTGTTGAAAATAATGTTTTTCAAGTAATTGAAGAATGATTTTATATTGATATAAAATTTTTGGTTTCTGCGGTCTAAAAAAAAACCGGAATATTCAAAGAATATTAACCATCTTCTTCAGCATAGAAATCATCTTCAAAAATGGCTCAACGTGTTACCTACAGAAGAAGAAATACATACAACACCAGATCTAACAAGATCAAGGTCGTTAAAACCCCAGGTGGTAAATTAATCGCTCAACATTTAAAAAAACAAGTCACCAGACCTAAATGTGGTGACTGTGGTAATGCTTTAGCAGGTATTTCTACCTTAAGACCAAGAGAATATGCCAAAATCTCAAAAACTCACAACCCCCCGTTCAAAGAGCTTACGGTGGTTCAAGATGTGCCAACTGTGTCAAAGAAAGAATCGTCAGAGCTTTCTTAATCGAAGAACAAAAAATTGTTAAAAGAGTCTTAAAAGAACAACAAGAA